>UYWX01020496.1:16962-48593 GCA_900622495.1 Hydatigera taeniaeformis | reverse complement strand
TTAAAATGGGATTCGCCAGTGGTGTCAGAAAAATGTCGGCGTTAATTTTGGATGCGTGGAAAGCCAAACTTCGGAATCCCTACTAAGCCTTTACGCCAAGCCATCAAAAATTATTTCGTTTTCACTAGAACATATTAAAATAAAATGTCTCCTTTATTTCGGGAAGACTATCCTCACATTTGCTGTGCTTCTGGCTGAATGCAACTGTGATAAATTACAAGGCATGATGGATTTTCGAGTAGTAAGCACCAACTCAAATTTGTTTTCAAGAAAATACCTTCTTTTTCCACTTAATCGTTTGGTGTTCTTCCGTTTCAACAAATTTCCCCCTCAAAACCAACGCCTAATAAAGGAAAGCACTGAAACACCGCCATGATTAGCATTTTAGGACTGAGGCTTTCTGTTCAAAACAGCCATAAACTTAACTCCCGCACCCTATCATTACAAAAAACAACAAACGAACTATCTCAGTGAGTGGCTGACATTTTTGAAGTTTTACCTGACATCAAACTACTTTTCTCACGGTTATACTCTATAATAATGCCATTTTTTGGCTATTTTATGCACACAGTGATTCGATTCTCCATGATTGTTTGGTAAACAGTGTGCGGCTCGATGTGGGGTAAAGGAAGAAGGCGAGGAGAAGGAAGTTGGCACCCCTGACGATAGTGGAGCCGCAAAGATTTTGCCACAACTGATGACAAAGTAGCAAGGACGCTCGTCGAATGGCCACTGTGGTGGTCCGAGGCAGTGGTGTGGCAGTTGTTAACTGTCTTGTGCCAAAATTTGTACTGACTAGCCACACACGGGATCAATGGACCTTTTGCTGCTGCTTTCTTTTTTTGAATGCGGCAATTAAAGAAAGCCCTACGAAGTGCCGTTCCAATAGTTGTTTAGGGTGTGCAAAAGGTTTCCAACCCTAATCAAAGCATTCAAGCAATGGAATTACAGAGGAGAAGCACGAGATAGTAAAGAATAACAGTGTCCCGATAAGATCCTCTTTTCATTAGGTTTTTTGAATGAGATTTAGAAGCAATTTAATGGGTCCTTGTTTGCCTTACCTAGTGCGAGTATCATGTCCGCCCTAAACGGGTAAATCTACAGTGGCAAATCAAAACTTCGTAAAGTTTTGGACATAAAACAAACTTAAAATGGTGGCCTCATGCCAATAAGGTGAGTTATTAAAGCTGCTAAACTTAAAAATGTCAGCAACCTACAAACCTGAGAAAAAACTCTCCCACTTCTCCGTGGTCGCCGTAGCTGCATAACTGATCAACAGGACACAAATAAACTTACCAGAAGATTGCCAACTGGTTTACTTTGACACATCACATTTTTGCCCACCAGTATTTAACCCTTTTCCTTTTTAATTCAATTCAGTGAAATGATGTTTTCTTGTGGACGTATTTTTGGGTGATTAAGAGATTAGTGACATAATAATGCGGTGAATGCTTTTTGTAATGGCTGTCAGGGCACACTTCCTCCCCCAGTCTGTCGAGCCGGTGGCCATTACTTAACCGAGCCTTTTTATCATGTTCAGCTCCAAAAAAGTGCCGGATTTCATTTTACCCCCACTGTGTATGCTTATGTGCGAAGACGGGAGACAGAATGCATCAAAGTGGGAAGAGGAGTACGTATGGAGGTAAGTTTGGCTAAGGCAATGGTTACGAAAACCTCAAAGTATGATATTTAATGAAAATTAGAGTAAGAACAAGGTGATAATCATGGTTGATCTTAGATCGGGAGGGGACTTTGTCTAAGCACATAAGCTTTAGGTGTTTTAGCTTTCCTCTAACAAATTTCTCTTTTCCAACTTCCATTTGCTTCATCGTACTTTTTATTGGCATTGGAGAAGGTTACTTAGCAAGTTTTTAAAAAATTTCATCGAACTATTTCCAACAATCCTGAGCAAAATTCAAAAAATAACTAACAAAACGCCTCAGTCGAAACCCACATTTGTTACCTAATTCAGCGACACTTCTCTTTCACAAAAACGAATCTACGAGAACCCAATTTTTACGCCATCACATTTCAGTCTTTTTAACTACCTGTTTTAGCACGACTGGAGAAGATAGAGTTTGATGGCTTCTCTTCCAAGCTTCAAGCATGAGTAACAGAGGTCAGAAGGTGAACCCACTTATTACATGGCAGAATAACACGTGTTTCCAGCCCAATTTTGGATTACCTGAGTCGGCTGGAGAAGTGAACAGGAGTGAAGATACCAATGAACGCCAATGCAGCAGTATTTCTACATAATTTAAATAATTGAGTGTATGTGTGTGGGTAAGTTCATTTTGCCTTCACTTGAAACGAGTTGTTTACCAACCTTGGAATTATGGCGACACTACTTCGTCCACAACAAGGAGGATTGGGGAACTTAAGCCACTCAGAGTGGCATTTGCGATTCATGAATGTGTCCTTCGGGTGGACGAGTTTTCCACTTGTTTTCTGTTCTCAAACTTTACTGCAGGGAGGTTGATCGAATGAACCCGACACCTCATGCAACGCGTTGGTGGCAGTCCACGTGCTACATAAACCGCGGCTTTAAGGTGCAGCTCCTCCAGTGAAATACTTTTAACAGAACTGATCAGCGCCATTGTTTCGGAAAATGAAGGTAGACCATGGAAAATGGGTTGATCCTGCCCACAATGCAGTATCTGAAAAAGCGAAACTGACAAAGTTGTTGACAGATGTGGAGATTCAACTTGCAAACAAGTTACCGCATTCGGGTGGCTCTTGCATTCCAAACTTTGCCTTTTTCAACACTGTACCAGAACAGGTGGTCTTCACTTCCTGATCGGACATTGTTTGGAAAAAAGGTGACTACGTTTTCTGCATTTCGAAGAGTCAAGGTAGATGTGGGCGTCATCGTAACACTTGTGATGAATTATTTTTAACGAGAGAGCACTAACTCAAACCCCGTCACAGCGCTCCACTCGACGTTTTATTCCGCCCTTTTAAAAGAGGAAAAGGCTATTCTAACGCCACATGTCAGCATTTTTTCACTAGCAACAAACATTTTAACAAACAAACCGCTCCTCAGCTAAGCTGTGCACCGGCAATACTGTACTGCTTCCATCCTCACGGGAGCCAAAATGTGACAAGATGATTCATAAGTGAATAGCGTATGCTTTTTGTATTTTGGTTAAAGTCCAATCGCACCTAATTAGTAAATGCTCCGATCCTTTACTTCATGCAAAATTATTAATTTTATTGTTATTATCATCATCATAACGCAAAGCCTTAAGTGTACATTTAGTCTAGGACATCTCATCAAGTTCTATGCAACGAAAGATAATACCCTTTACCTAGTGGTCAGCCATACCGGGAACGAGCAAGTTCTCTTGCCTTCTCTATTTTAACTTGTAAATTGAAATGAGTACTACAATATATGAGTCAATGAATATACACTGAAAGTCAGAGTTGACCATAAAAAACGGATCAGTTGGTAGCAGTGTGGGAGTGACCTTTCTAACGTTCAGAGAAGACGCAAGGGGATGGAATATGCACTGCCGACGCAAGGCGAGTTAGAGAGACCACGCCGCTGGACGGAAAGCACAATAAAAATGGCCTCTAGCGCCAAATCAACCAAATCGAAGCGTTAATCGAACGATCAGCACAATGCAATGCTTTTTCAAAGCACAGATTGTTTGAGATTTTGTGAAAAATGGAAGTTAAGGTCAAGAAGGTTGTAATTTTGCCCACTGTGTTTGTGAGTTTACGAAAATACCCTAAGTGCAATTAATCATTTCACTTTCGATAGTTCTAACAGTGTCATTTGGAATGCTTGTTGACTGCCGCTACTCATATTTTACTGTACGACTATAATTGCATGGCCAGTTATACACAGTGCAGTTAGTTATCGGTCCCAGTGAAGTCCTTCTTCCCACTATGGACTCAACTCTTCAGCTGTTTGATTGCCGAAATAAAATTGCAAACTAGCTCCTCAAATGCATTTTCCGTGTTTCTAAAACCGTTCCTAGAAGAAATTCTGGGCTCCAAGTCTAATTCCCTCTTATCTACTTATAATGCTGTCTCATTGGGGTGACCTTCCAACACCTTTGTAAAAAGCATAACAGAACTGGCACTAATGAGCTTGGATCTGTAGACAATCTCATGCCTCTGAGTTGAAAATTAAAAGCCTAATTATCACTACTTAATCATGCATCCTAAATAAAATCTTTAGCCAGCCCCATCTATTTTTACCGGTTTTTAAGCAAAATCTATCCTTTACGCTCCAATGTTCACAGTGAGGTTAAACATTGCTTTGTGGTACTTAGCTTGACTTGGATCAATTAATGTAGGTAACCTTTAAAGCCCTTCAGAGCTCTGAAGAACCTTATGACGATTGTTTCGATATCTACCACCATTTACCCTAAATCTTCCACCCAATGACGTTTATAATGTGACTACGTCCATGTTCCTATGTTCCATGTTCGCATAATAACTTGAATTTAACTGTTAATTTTGGATAGAGGTTACTTAAGCGGTCTTATTGCTTTAACTGAGTAGGCCGACATCCAGACCTCTTAAAAGCCCGATTCCTCTTTTCTTGTATCGAACTATGGATTCTACTCAATGACTATACCTTCCGCCATCTATAAAGTGTTGTGCTTCGATGAGGTTCCACCAATGCCTCCATGGTAGCTGTGCCCATTTTCCAAAGTAACTCAGTTTATAAATTACGAAGCACTACCTTGCCATTCGAAGTTAATGACAAAGAGCATTGTAGCGCCTCGAGACTTCCCATAGGATGGAAGAAGGCATAAGTGAGGTTGAACACATGTATTCCGAAGACGACAGGGCTAACGGGGCCTGAGCGTGACCCGAAGGCCAGCCCCTGTGTACAGGGGCCAGACAAACTCTAAAGCAACCGCCTAACGTCATGTGGTCACATAAACAAAGTATTACAAGCATAGTCATTAATTTTGCAGCGATATTTCTCAAGTGCATATGTTAGGCCAAGACCTTAATTCTAGAATATCTAATGATCTTATGTTAGCATATGCGAACTTGAGGAACCACACTCGCACAAACTGGACATGAGGCCTATAGAGCTTTTAATCCATTGATATAATGGCCAACAGAACCCAACAGTGACATTTACATAAGTTTACACAAATCTTTAAAACGTATACACAGTAGATGATACGGCCAAAGGGTTTGAGCAGTGCGCACCAAAGATTATTCTGGCAAGAGGCATACTGCACTTATTCATACGATGTGACTTCTATTTTTAAGATATTATACAAAAAACAAGCAAGGGATTGATGTCTACGCACTGTTGGGCAGTGGTGGGACATAATTTATTGAGATGCATCTGTAATCTGTGTAACAGCCCAATTTGTTTAAATGCGCCTTGTTGGTGAGGCGAAGGTTCATTTTTAGGACAGTGACGGAGAAGTGGTTAGCCGATTCCCTTCAACTCTTCAGCTCTTCTCTTACCCTATTGTGTTACATACCAAAGGTTGTAATTTGCAGGATGTTAAATGAAACTTTCTAGAGGGAACGGTTCTTTTGGGAAGCGGCCGGGAAGAGCTCACACGAGAGCGAGGTTGTGCTAGAGTCTCACTCCAAAATTTTAACGTTCCTTTTAAAATTTCTCTGATAGTTAATCTTGCACTTTGCTCATGCGATCACCTGTTTGCCTGGCAGTAACTTTGTTATTCGTGAGGCCACCGGGTCAAACCAAAATTCGCTACCTTCTTATAGCAACTAAAGGACTTTTTCTATTTAGCAACAAGTCTCTTGAAGCTATGTCTAGCAACACAATTAAATTATCCAAGATATGAGATGTTGTGGCTGTAATGCTTTGTTTATGCGACTAATTGGCGCTTGGCGGTTGCTTTAGAATTTGTCTGGCCTCTATGCACGTGGGCTGGCCTTCGGGACACGCTCAGATCCCATTTGCCCTGTCGTCTTCGGAATACATGTATTCAACCATCACTTATGTCTTCTACTATCCTATGGGAAGCTTCGGGACGCTACAGTGGCACTGAAATGCTATACACAAAGCTTCCGATTGAAATAATATTCCCTTAATTGTAATGCATGCTAGTATGCTTCATTTCTCCTTACAGGGAAGAGGTAATTGTTCACTTAGATTATCGCTCTGGAAGAGCGCATGACGCCTCCTCTGGACTAACGTAGTCAATTCCTATTAGCATTACACCCATTTTTTCTGCGCGCTTTACTAAGGGCAAACTACATCTTTCTAAAGCGAATCCTCATCTCTGAAGAGAGAAGTACAAGAGTCTGAGGGTAGGGCAAAGACAATGCACTTATATTCAACAATGTTGAAGTTTTGCTTAACTGTATTCACAGCTGTGCAAATGTCCAACACAATAAAGTACTATTTCTGATTAACTCATGAAACCTTTTAGCGGTCATACACAGATTTTGTATGCCTTTATTTTAAAATTGCTCCGAATTTTTGGCACAAATTAATGTTTGTTCTCGAAGATGCAATAAGTACTGCGACGAGGCAAGGTATTAACACCTTTTGCATCTGATGAAGCCCTGTTAAGTAAGTTTAATACTTTTATTTGTAATTTTGCAGTTTTATGCATTTCGTGTTGCTCATTGTGCTTCACTTTTTTTCTGACTGCTGCTTTGTTATAGTAAGTCATAAATATTGTTCGCATATCGAAATGGTTTGTGGTGTCGGGAGGCTTGTTTCGATTTTGTTCAATATGAAAAACATATTGACTAATGGGGGCAATTTCTATTTGTATTGGTGGTTGACAGTGAATGAATGTTGGCATTAGATTGGCTATTTGGTTGTGGCAGATTTTTGTACAAACTTTCCTTTAACAGGTATTTTGTACCCCAATTTACCGTCAAGTTTGTTTATATTTGGGTGGGGTTTGTGTGCTCAGCATTCTAAGAATTTTATACTCTTATTAGGCTACTGCCTCGTAATTTCGTGTTGTAACTGTTCCTTCATTCGCCATCACCTAATGCAATAGGAATTTTTACTTTCAGGCTTTGTGCTTTTAGTTGGTTTGTTGATTTCTAAACACACATGTCTTCCGGAAGAAACTATTACGAGTTGCTGTTGAATTTGATGCACTGGGCTATGCAAATTCTTTCGCTACTTTCGATTTTCCCTCCCACTTGTAGCCATGAATGAGAGCTTCGACCACTTTGATGTAATGGCTCGGACGCCAGCTTTGGCCGAAAGCGAAGATATGGAGTCCGAGGGTACAGATTTTGATGAATCGGAGTTCACGTCCTCTGTTGTCGACCGATACGGTTTTAGCGGGGGCCAGCAATACACAGATCCCACAAAGTAATTCTAGTCTTTATACTGATTCGCATTTTCAGAGAATTTCTCCCTCCTATCGATGTAGTGCGTTCGCGCGAGATGAAATGGCTGGGTATGTGTCGTAACTGGAACTATTGGTCTACTACGGGAATAAAAAAACTGCGGGAACGCTGTCGCAAGGGCATTCCAGATTCCATGCGTGGTGAGGCCTGGCAACGACTGGTGGGTAGTGCAACCACCAAGTTCGAACAAATAAAGGCCTACGTCGCTGAACCCGTAGAGCCTCGGGGTCGGGTCATGTCCCCACTACGCAGGCTCTTTGGTAGTTCTTATCGTCTCAGCGGTTCTCGTAGCCTCCCCACTGTGGTCACTAATTCGCCCAGTACCGGCAGGAGTCATGTTCTTGAGGCACCGTAAGTTACTTCATCGAATTGGTTGTTACTGCGTACGCCAACCATGCCATTCACATAGTCACGCTTGACAATCAGGAATCTACTCACATCACTGGCTAATCTAGGCTATTCTACCTTCCTGAATTTCTTTACCGATGGTAAATCAATATTATAAACGCCCAAATTCTTCGTGTATATGCTTGCTTATGTGTTGACCTCCGAAAACTTAATTCGCTTTGATAACGCAGTAGTTTCATTCATCTGCCTTTTGATGTTCGAATAGAGAGAATTCGTCATGCACATAGATATTTTGCGGTTTGGTGGACTAACTTCATATTTATTTTTGACTGCAAACCGTCTGTGCACCCAAAATCTGAATAGTCAAATGTTATTCACTTTCAACTATTTTGGTTTTCTTTCCTCATGCATAATTGAACTTTGGTATATAGGGTTATCACTGATTGTTAAAGTATACCACTTTAAAGGGCTTATCTTTGGCATATGCAGGAGTTGGAAATTTAACACCAGCTGAAGCCTATTACCACGTCATCACTCAAACGTCGTGGTTAAATGCATTGTTAAATGTGCATACAAGTTCTTTCAACCATTTGTTTCGTTTTCCATACTTTAACTGTGGTAGTTATCTTGGCCATCCATTGAATATTGGACTTATTGATAACAAGGCTTTTGTTCGTCACTAAATTTTGTCAGGTAACTGTTTCAGGTATGCTTACTGAAGACGTGTGAACAATGTCCGGATCGTACTCCTAGTTAAGGAGGGAGTAGACACAGATTTTTTTGATTGATTTGAAAACAAATCTTAAGAAGTTGGTGACAGTCTCGAATCCTTTCAATGATGCTTATTTGTGTCACCTAGTTCTCCCTTTTTGATTTATCCTGCTCGTCACTTATTTGGAGAACCTGTAACATCTACTTGAATGTTTTTGAAGGGCGTTATTTTTTGCGCACTTTGTTCGAAGCACGCCTGGGTACAAATAGTAAATGTTAAAGCCAATCTCACAAATCGCTGCCTATTGCATCATTGAATCGCAATTTCGTGGATGATTGGTTAACTGGAACGTCTTGTGCAAAAATGGTGAATGTGCGCATTGTTCCTATGTAGTTAATTATTTTCATTTCATTGCTTCAGTTCTATTTTTTCCAAAAGCAACGTTTTGGTCGAGAATAACTCACTGATTTCTTGAACTACTGACATCATGCTAGGTGGAAAATTACCTTGCTGTCAGACTTTTGGCGGTCCCGGCAAGAAATCATCCTAACTATGGAAGTCTCTAGCCGATAAACACCTCCCAACCTAGTATTCATTGTGCCAGTCATTGGTATCGGGTAATTTGAAATCTGTATCTTCTCATTGCTTCGTTTTATTGCCTGTTGGTATAGTTTATCTAAAGTCAATTGACTAGTTTGCCTCCAGGGGTTACGTTAGTTTAATTTATGCTCCTCTTAATGGGGCGATTATACTACCGCAATTCCTTTTAGCTTAGTAAAAGTTTTAAACTAATTTACATTTTTTTGAATTTTCATTTGTGGTTATCAATTCACACCTTCTCAGACGCTCAGTAATTACCTTTATTAAATTGTTGACTCAAATATAGGTTGCATCAGCTCTTAAAGGTGGCGAGGGTTAGCTACTTTTGTCTTATTCGTGTAGTCATATCGGAGCTTTTTAACTTAGTTTTAAAAAGTGTACTCAATGGGATTTAACAAAGGCATTTGCATGCTCTGTAAAAGGCAATTGCTATTGAATGTTACATGTTCATGATTTTCAGTCATGGAGTCACAACCCTTGCATCGTTTCTTCAATGTGTGCAGGTAGATTTATCTTCTTTTGCCGACGGAATGTCAATGCTACTTTCTATCATTCGTCCAATGCGAATCTTGTAGGCTTGTTTTTTCAACCTACATATAAATCTCTGAACGCTTGCATTCGAGGCACTCACGCGAGGGCACTCGTGCTTATGTTATTTTAATCTCACAATGGCACATTAGCATCGAATGGCTAACTCTGCCTCATCATGCTAACGATGTGCGACATAAAGTGAGCAGATAATGCCAATTTAGTGAATGGTCAGCACTACTTTCCTGTCTTTCACTTGGTTTTTACTGACATTTTACCAAAATTAGGATGCTTTGGAAACTGCGGATCAACACGAATGCTTTTCTTGCCTTAGACTTATGCCATTTTTTGTGGTTTTGCTGAATGCTAATGCCCTTGGTTTATTCTTAGGCCGCACTGCTAAGTGAATCGTCAAGACGCTTCCAAATGCAAGGCGATTGTGGGAATTCCCGTATTCATTTACTAAATTAGCTTATTGCGACTCTGCCACGTCGTCTCTGTTTCTGGAAACGGTTTTTAGTTGCATTCAAAAGGCTTTGCGTTAGCTAAACTGTCTGTTGGAATACGTGCTTGTATTAAAGAACATTTTCGGCTTTTTATCAATGGCCATTTTTATAAAATCCATTTTTCTAGCAAAATCGGTGAAAGAATGTGATTATCGGAGCTCTTGAAACGCCATTCTGTGTCAAGCGCTAAGGTAGAGATCTGTTCTATGCATTCTTGATTAGCAATGATTTTAAAAGGTTCCAACTCTTGGAATCAATGAATTCCTGTTTAAAACTCCACAAATTCTACGGACAGTTGAGGGATCAGCGTCAGATTATTTATCGTAGTTTGATTTTGTAACATTGGGTAAAGTTTGGCGTCTTTCTCTGAGAAACCACTTTTTTAAGGCTTCTGACAACTTTTTTGGGGTATCTGCATTTGACAGTAGTTCTTCAGCGACGCCTTTAATGAACCGCACGCCAAGGCATATGGGCACTGAACACTAATTGCCACGATTGCTCAGCTATTTTTGTCCGAATTTTCAAGGGTTGCACATTGCAAGTTGTTTCAGCTCCCGCCGTATATAAATAGTTAAAAAGGAAGCTAGCATTTCCATCCTTGTTAGTCGACAAGAATCGTTGGGGCCTCCCCCTCCCTTCAAAATGCAGAGTATTACTTTTTGCTTCTGTTGGCGTCTGTTGATTTGCATTTTCTCTGGCCGCTCATTAAATTCCACATTGGATGTTCTACATCTGTTCAAGAGATTCATTGCAAAGCCACTTTTCGATTTTCGGAAGCAAAAGCCTCTCGGTGACTTTATTTTGGGCGCGTTTAGTACGGTTTACGTTTTGATTTTGATTGATGGGGTCAAGGAACATATTTTCTTTGTTGAATCCCTAGACTCTAGGTACGTTTGCATTGTATGGGCCGCATTCCGGCTTCTTTGTCAGTGTTTGACTAAATTTTCCGGCTCGGGAATTGCAGTCTTTTTGTAAACTTTCTTCAGTCATTAAATGATTCGTGTCAGCATTTATGGTTGCTTAACAAACTGAGTTTTTTGGCAGTGGATTTTTGTGCACTAGAAAATACATTTTTAAGCCTTTGATTCTGCTCCATCCTTTGGAGATTTTTTTAATATGTGCCATGACTTTTTGAATTGCTTACTAAATCCTCTTTAAAATTTACTCTAGATCTCTCCGATTTAGTTTCTCATTTTAAACAAAAGATGGCTCGCGGTATTGGTTTTCTACAGGTTGAAGTACATTGCCACGCATCCTGCTCACTGTATCGATGGCTTCGGTCCCATTATTTCTGTTATTCGCCCACTTAACTAGTCAAATTTACGTGTCTCGAGCATTATGAAGTTAGGAGCACTTGCTTAAATGGCGTTAACACGCCTTCATCTAGTTCATCCATCTGAGTATCTTCCAGGAAACGTTGTCTTATTTGCTCACCTTTCTGGCTCCAATAGTTTCTCATTTTAACTTTCCTGACTTAAAGACCTGCCCGGCTGATGTATTCGCCATTTTCTGACTGTTTGACTATTTCAAATTATCGTTTCTCGGCCTTTTTTTCATTTTGATCGGCTATTGTATTGCTTTTCGCTCTGCCGGACACCATACCAGATCTGTATGTCTTTAAAACTCCTAATTGCTCGTGTTTGTTGTAGACCGTGCATGTGGATTCTAACTATCTTTTTTCTAGCTTTCATACATTGGACTTGAATTATAAAACAAGTTTGGCTAGGTTTGCTCGTTAAGTGAAATTTTTCCTAATTCTTGAACTACTTCGCTGTTGATGTTGCCTTATACAAGTTCCAGGGCAATTTTTGCTCTTCTTTACCCCATTGGCAATTTCGTCACGAGTTCCTTGCCTTGTACACGGCTTACTGAACTAAACATGTCCAAATTTCTTGCTTCGATTCGATAAACATGAGTGAGAGTCGCTGAGGTGTTCCATAAGTTTCACTTGTGCTAGCGTGTCTATCGTCAAAAGATGCCTACTAGCTGGATAAACAGATCTTAAGTATATTTGTAAATGCCTCAAAACTAGTATTTCATCAAGCTAGCTTCGTATGAGTAATGAATTCCGTGAAATCCCGAAAGTTTGAGCCCTATAGGATCGTGGTTTTTTCTATTTTTTTTTATCTAAAATAACTTGTGAATCTTCTAATTTGCCCATCGTGTGCTCCATCGTCCTTACATTTTTCAATGTGTTTCCGCACAGTAGTAAATTAGCATCAAGCTTTCCTTCAAAGGTTCGTAAACATCTTGCTTTTTTGAGGCTTAATTACCTACAATTTCAAATTCACTGCCCTCATGAAATTAGGTAGTAAATGAGAACCAGTGCAAATGTTTTTTGCGTCTTGAGTTAGTGTCCCACCAGTAACGATTCTCCAAGGAGTCTTAAAATCGAACCAAAATCCGGTCTATTTTTCTCAATCAGTTTAATGAAGTTCGAGTAAGTAGTAACTGTTAATGAAATTTGGAGAATTCTCCTTTTTACCACTCGACATTACTTGATGAAGAAAACCGTTCAATCTCGTCCTTGTGAACTCGTTCAGACGTAATGAATCATCCTTTATTAAATAACTAAGTTGAATTTCGGCCATCTTTAAGGCCGATTTTGATCACCTTGAAGCGATTCTATATAGGCTGTCTGATTTTACAAGACCGTTTATTAGTCGGTTTTCCTCATCCCTTATTGATCACAAAGGTCTTCCATATTTTACTCGGTTAGAGACATCCTTATGCACATTTTTTCCCCATGCTTGGATAAAGTCACAGTTTGTATGGGTTTCTTAGCTCCATAAGAATGGGGTGAGAAACAGGAAACAATCATGATAGTAAAGAAAGAAAATGCACTGTTTAGTTTGCAATGTTCCGGCTGTAATTTTTAAAACGATTCTTACGACTCCATGGGGGCTTTCAGTTTCCTTGGTTTTGGCAGAGTGCATTATTTCATTAGTGAGAAACAATAATAATTCTAATTGATTTGCTTTGATGAAAATTACTTGAAGATTGAATGAGGCGCCTTCACTCTTCCTTTAGACATGCACTCCTGCCACAGGGTTTACCACCGGTGGCACCTCGCGCCGTTGCTCCCGATGCTCCATCTACCCCCTCAGGCCACCGTACCAGCTTTTCGCGCCGTAAGGCCTCCAACCAGTTTAAGTCTTTCCGCAAGTTCAGCTCCCTCTTTCGCCTCAACACCACTACCGCTGCTGTCGCTGCAGTTCCAATCGGCTCCATTGCCTCTGCTGAGACTGAAAATGAAGCATCGGCCTCCCATCTGATGGATACTGAGGAGACGGATGCGTCAAACTTTTTCCAACGCGGCGAAATGCTCGTCAATCTCGAGGGGAGTGGGGAGCGCTCGCGTACTTACAGCGCCGCCCTGCCTTCGGCTGCCTACCTTGGTATCCCTATTAGCAACAATAACGGGGGTGGGGCTGGTGGCGGGGGTGGAAGTGGTAGTAGAGAGGGCGGTAGGGGTCCACAACCCAGTGATAGCACCACAACCACCACCTCTACAGGCGTCTCAATGGACGCCTACTCTCTCACTACATCGAGTAACTTCTTTTTGACCGCTGAAAGCTCGGCTGAAAGTCTACGTGTGAGTGATTTTGTTTACTGAAATTCTTTGCAGTTATAGGTACGTTTTTTCCCATTCAATACTCGTTACTTTGTCCATGCATTGTCGATCGGGTAGTCAGTTTGGCCTAAAATTGTCTCAAAAGGCAACGTTTGGAAGCTTTGCTATCTTAAGGTTTCTATTGTTACTTTTTTTAACACTCATGTCGAAAGATGGGTCCAACCTTCAGGATTTTAATTCTTTTCTCATAATGCCATAAAAGCTGTTTAATTTCTAATCTTTCAGCCATTGAGTTGAGAAAATTGGGAGCAATTTTCTGTTATGTATGATTGTCTTCTTCTTATATGGACTATAAGATAGTCAAGTCCTGAACGGACAACGAGCGAATTATATGCGAGGGGAGTTTACTTGAAGTTGGAGCCTCGGTTTAAAATAAATCAAACGAATTTTGAGTGCCAACTACCCTTGTTTTCGATATAGTGCTTTGCTACAGATTTTTACTTATCCTAGCGTTTACTTCGTAATTAGAAAGCTTTGAGTAAATGGTTACCCACTAAAGTCTGCAATGTAGATCCACACTGAAGGATGTCTTGGTTCCTAGTGTGCAGTAGCCTGCAGAAAGACTCGTCCCTTATGCAGTTTTGCGTCGGCTGAGCGCTCAGACCTGGGACAGTGTCTGGCGCAATCCGTTTAGACGAATAAGTGGTTTGGGCTGAGAGCATTGTTAACAAACTTACGACTGTTTACTTGTCTCGTTTATTAATCGCGTCACCTTATGATGATTAATGGTCTCCCGATAACATCGGCGGGATTTGCATCTTCATTTTCAGGTGAATGTTTCACATGCTACTCTATTCATGCATCATTGCTATCGCCCTACAATCTTAATTACTAGTTTAGGGTGATTTTTCATTCGCACTTATTGTTGGTGACAGGCCACTATTTTTACCTGCTATTTTCTGTAATATCTCCACATCAATACCTTTTTTATCTCGGAAACTAGAAAACCTCGTTTTTAATGGCGCATTCGCTTGAAAAGTAGGCAGAAACTCTTTCAAACCCTTGAAACTCGTTTTTAACACTATCTGGGCACTTAATGTTTAATTTTAAACGTTTATAGTGGGAAAGTAGACCATTGATGAATGTACTGATGAGGTACTTATCACTACTATAGGCCTCAGGCGTGGTCGATTCCTCCCTCTTAAACTCACCTGCCTTGGCGTCGCACAACCACCTTTTCATCGATGATGGGTGCTGTGGTGAGGCCTCTCCTATTTCTTCACAATTCTCTACCCTCTCCTCGACAAACCGCTCCTCCGACGGCATCGACGTGGATGCGGACAATACTGGGGACAGTTCCTCCCCACCCCTTTCCCTCCTCATGCTACGTGATCAGCACCTCCCTGGAGCCGCCTCTATTGCTGCCGCAAAGGAGCGTGAGGCGACTCTGGTGGCACCGGCTTCCTGCTCTCTTCCCGATCCCTACGTACTCTACGCCGCCTACGCAGCCCAGGAGGGTGATCCAGTGACATGTGATCAGATACGCAAGGATATCCACCGTCAGTTCCCCTTCCATGAGCTCTTCTGCTCCAAAAACAGTTGTGGGTGAGTTTTTCTTCTGTTAGTTTTTGAAAATCGCTTTGCCGTGTATGCGGTGAAGTAAAATTGGGGGAAGTTGGTAACTACGTTTAGATTTTAGATCTTCAGGGGGTTCAATGTCCTCTAAAAGTTAATGTAATCAAATATTTAGGATTTTTATGGAACTCATTCGAAATATACCAATTTTTATGTGACAATATAATCACTATCGGCTAGACTGAAGGACAGAATTGAAGGGCCTTTCCCCCTAGCCATAATTGCTCGTTTGTAAGTATATTAACATCCACATGTTTCCATCTGTTGAATTCCGCTTTCGAAAAATGAAGTAGTTGAGGCTCTTATCCTTGAGGACTCGGCTCTCCTGATAATGTAAATTGTACAATTAAGCTCTGGTAAGCTGGGACTCAGTTTTGATTGGATTTAAGGTGAAAAATGGAGCTTCAAGATCATTCGTTTGTTGGACAGTAGGCCATCTTTGCGATTAAGTGATAAATTTTTTTTTGTTACTAGTACACTTGTGGAATGAGGGTCATTTTCCCTCGTCGAGCTTAAATTACTACTGATTGAGGTCTGGATTTTAAAGTAAAATTTGAATTTTTGCATCCCTTGCCGTTTCTTTGTTGGTGAGGCCAAACCACTACATAATAAAGAAACCGAAATGAGACGTTTCTATTGGTATCTATTATAAGTGAGGTTTGTGCGTTTATCTGGAATAGTTTAAAGTCAACGACCAACAAACTACCGTGCTTTCGCTCACTCATCGGCAAGTTGTCCAGCGAATGAGACTTATCTTCACTCACTACATAACGGACCTGCTAGGACAGGGACTTTCGAGCTCAATCCTTAGGCAAATCACTTTCAACCTCTGTTCGAGCCTTAAATACCTCCTGTCGTTAGGGACGAGTGTTGAGGAAGTTATAACGCTGTTACAGCATTTAAAAAAACTTATCACATTCGGTTAATTGCTGTTCTCAGATAAAATTTCTTCCTTTGGCCACACTGTCACTTTTTTTGCAGTGAGCGATTAGTTTAGGAGTTCAGTATGTTTGGGCATTTAAAGCGCCATCTTGTCCACCAAGCATTCCTGCTTGAGAATACCGCAAAAAAACTTTTGAGGGATGTAATGGGTCCTATGTGGAGTTAACTTATCCAATATTTTCTTACACTACTTTACCTGACTTGATAGCTAATTCATCTGTCGAATCTTCCACCTAAGACTATTTACCTACAGTCACGTTCCACTGGCAATTACTTTTGTGTTTAATATTCTAATCATCGAATGCTTAACCTAATCTCACCGGGGTACTCTATTGTTGCTCAGTCTTAATTGTTACTACATGCAAAATGCTTTTTTAATGGTGCACTGGCAAGCTGCATCCCTGCTTCGGTGAATTCTAAACTTCTAATAACTAAAATTTTATGGTTATCCATGTTTTTTTTAGTCCATTAAGGTGGGATCAAATGTTAAACTATTTTATTACAGTGGGCATTGTAGTCCAGTCGATATTTATGTGGTTGCAGGTTACATACCGATACAAAATGCAAAAAAAATGTTCTCCTCTATATTCGCTAATAAATGTGCCATCTCATTCCTCACTTTGCTTCTTAATAAATTCACAATAAGTCTGGGAATGAGCACATCATTTGAGATCATTGCACTCCGTGGAATCGAGGACTTGTCAACAAAAGTGAAAGTGCTATGCGCTGAACGTCTCCCCATCAGATTGCCAATCTTATGATTTGAGGTTTTTGCTGTTGTTATTTGTATCTGGTACTGATTTCGCCTGTTGTCTTTTATTCTTCTACCTTTTTCTGCTTCCCAAAGGCGTTTCTTCACATTAGGGATAGGGGAACTAGCGGCTCATTTATAGTTAGTTTATCGTGCTCCAAGTTTGTACGATTACGCTGTTTACTTTCTCGTTTTACTTTATTGGCAAAGCGTCTGCTGTTTTGCACTAATCGGATTTGTATGTTTACTGAAGAGTGCCTTGCATAATTTCATTCTTGCAAAAAGAAGTCTACTTTTGCATCAGCACTTGTAATCATTGGGTGATGTCATTTGTCATTTTTTTGAACTTCAACAATTGTTTTGGAAAAAAGCTTTCACCGTTATCGCGCCGCTGGATATTAATTATCTGGAAAGCTGTTTTTAGGTCCCAAATTTTTATCCAACACTTGTTTTCAATATCCTTAAAGATTTGTCTTTTGTTTTTCATAATTTACTGTTTAAAGTTCATTTGCAGGTATAGGACAGAACCTCAACTTGTTCCTAACCGATTGGGATCATGTATAATAGTTGTTATTGGTGGACGTCTTCATGCTACTTTTATGCGTTTCACACAGAAACATTTTGTGCTTTCCCCACAACAGTTCTCATAATATATTTAAAGGAACGAGTAAACAGCATGGAGTACGGAGTGGCATACAATAATTAACCATTTTTTGTATTTTGAGTCGGGTGATGCCCACTTGAATGTCCATCTGTTAAATCATCGTTGAGCTACTGTAAATAACATGGTAAACGTTAATGGTTCAGAATAGTGTTGTGCATATGTTTCAAGCCCCATCATCCCATTCTCACTAGTGGTTTATGTTGTCAAAGTGATAAGAGAAAACGGACACTGCTAACCCTGTCAAACCATGATTAGTGAATTTTAGTGCTTTCCAATGACGTATTTATGGCTCCAAACCAGGGACGATGCGGTTTTGCATCTGATTTGGTTATTTTACAATTGATATGATGAGTAGAATTTCATCGTGATTGTTGACTTACTGAATTTGCATACCTTCGACTAGTATGTATCTTAATCATCTCAGACTAATGAGATTTGCATCTGACAATTAGAAAGAATAAATATTGTTCGTGTTTAGGGTCCGTTTCTTGCAAGTAAGCCGTCTTTCCTTTTGAATTAGTAACTGCCCTCGCTTTTATCGTAAATTTGACCAGGAATGCTGGTTAGCATTGACCAACCTCATGTACCTCCTGATTTTATGTCCTTTCGTTGGAAGGATTTCTGATTGGCAGCATCCTCGCTTTCGTGCCTGCCGCAAATAGGGCATTCGAGGTATCTGTAGAGGCATTGGCTGCATCCACCTTGAACAGCTTAACAACTGAACCATTATTCGTCATGGAGAAGGTTGAGTTCATCAATTTAGTCGTTAAGCTGATGAGTTCTGCTGTTTTTAATTATGCTAGTGCCCATGTGGATGCAGTTAAACATTCAAATTATTAATATTGCAGTTTGCTGGGTAAGATTGTTGGGTAATCTTTCAAAATTGAACTCACTATAGGCGTGTATTTTCAGCGGAATAGGTTGCTCAACCATGATTATTGTTGATTCGGTCGTTTCTGATAAATCTTTACAGTTTCTGCAAGAGGAAGTGTTGTATCCATTTCGAGAAACACAAATTCTTGGTATAATTAAGAAGAAATCATTGCATTATTTGTATAAGCCACTAATCTTATTTGTAGACGCGAAAGCCTCTTCTCCATTCTAAAGGCCTACACTATTCGGCATCCCAACAAAGGTTATTGTCAAGGTCAAGCACCACTGGCAGCGGTTCTGCTCATGTTTATGCCTGAGGTGGAGGCCTTCTGGACCTTTACTGAAATCTGTGAACGATACCTCGTTTCCTACTACGATGAGGGCTTGGTAATTTCAATGGGATTAAAAATTGCGGGGCTTTACGATCCACTGGTTGAAATTATGGTGGGTGGTAATGTACATGGTAGTACGGAAGTTGATGCTTAGTGTGAAGGTCACCTCATGAAATCGGTCTGCTATGCTTTGTTTTTAGCAGCATTCACTACTGCACTTCAATGCGGCAGGTACCCTTTGCCGATAGAGGAAGTGATTAGGGCTTCGGGTTAAAAATAACTGCAGTATTTGTTCCCTCTGTATGCAACGAACATTTTTATGTCGTTATTCATGAGCACTTGCTTAGGATTTAATGAATCTTCTGCAGTTTATGCATCTCAAGCATGTCGCAGATGCTGTTTTATAGACTGATAAATGCGTTCAATGGCTCAGCCGAAACGTTATGCAAACCTGGTGCTACATCAAAATTTTCTGTCCTGTTTGTTTTACCTAGGGAAATTTTTGAGGGTCTGTCTTGAGCTTGCCTTTTTGGGAAATCTGTGCTATCTCATATGCTGTGGCGCCCTAGTAGTTAAGGAAAACTCACTGGCTTAAGGCTTTCAAACTATTTTTTGTTAGGCCGTGTCGTATAAATTAATTTGATGATCTTTGTGCAGGAACTTATTCAGATTGACGGTCAGATTCTATACGGCCTTCTCAAACGCCTCTTTCCTCAAATTTATAAATTCCTGGTGAGTTCAGTCGTGTTACTTTAATCAAGTAAGTACCCTTAAGAAGTTCTATGATCTGTGCAGCTTCTCCATCTTTGTGATCTTAAAACGTTAAAAATTGTGAACATATATCCTTTCCAACATTGCATATCTAGATGAAGCATGGCGCCGAACCAATAATGCTGGTGGTAGAGTGGTTCATGTGTGTCTACACCCGCACTCTTCCATGGGCTTCTGCTCTTCGGGTCCTCGACATGTTCTTCTGTGAAGGTGAGTTGGCCCATCCATTTTATTGCCATATTTTTATATCAAATCACACCGGATTCGAAAGAAGACAGCGTTCTCAACACAACAAAGAAGATGGACATTCTCTGTGTTCTTCGTCGCCGATTAACTTTGTCCTGATGCTAAATTAGTGGATTATTTACAATATTAAGCATTCACATACCATTGCTGAGACTTTGGGTTGGGATATTTCAGCATCCTCTAGCATTTCTGCTTCATTTTCGCTGCAATCTTTTTCGGCTTTTTTGGCTATCCATTGATTTTTATTAATATAATCCTTCTTTCAAAAATATACACGGCTTCAAATGTTTGATACCCTTGAATTAATTTTAGAAAACTCGAGGCTAGTATTCTGAATTGTTGATTTTCGAGAAACTGATTCCCTTCTGGCGCCCAGTAATTATACAAATGCTGACAATTTCCTGGGAGAAGTTAAACGTGCTGTGTTTACCAAGAGCCGCAAACCTTTTCCACTTCATAGAAATGCTCGTAAAGTTCTGAACTGCATGAACCCATTTCGACTTAATATGCATCGTGATTTTGTACTCAGCTTCAACATTAGAGCCGCCTCTGATGAGGATGAGATAATGTCGTACTTTATGGACAATTTTTGTGTTGGCATATAAAGGCCTGAATCATAGACGCTGTAGTTGAAAATATCCACGATCGATATGGACGCCGTATTGTGCTAGGTTGGGTGCTACCATAATAATGGTCGAAGAACAAAAGTAAAAACTTTATTCGCCTTTGTAGACTTTTGTCCCTGCGTTGTTACTTGAGCGTCGCCTTTTTCACTTTAAATTTCTCCCTTTGTAAATTCGTTCGATTTTCTACTATCTGCCCAATTACCAAATCTTGTACAATTTAAAGGTAACCGTTGATTAATGCTTAAGCGTAAATTTAAGAATATCCTACGTCTTCTAGGTAAAATAATAATTTTCAAGGTCGGGCTGCTATTGCTCTATCGATGTTTCAACAGTGCTACCTTCCGCAAATCCTGCGGAGGAGTCGACGAAATTCTTCTTCAAGCTCAAACTGTGCCCTTTAAGCTCGACAACCCCGAGGAGTTGGTTCATGATGTGAGTTTTCTTGTAGAACATGAAATCTCCCTATGTGCTACATTGACTGTAGTTATTTCAGCTTCTCATCGGCCATACATAGTTATATTACAATTAATAATGGTGGCAGCACCTTTTAGTTCGAATAGTAGTATCCCCACCAATGGGGCAAAACCCAAGAATTAAGCCTAATGGCTTTGTAATACCTCCCAAGTTTCGATGTGATGCTAACCTTCACCCTTGATTTAAAAGCGTAAGAACACTTGTGTGTTTTGACCACCGCATAGCAAAACCACCTGTGATTTTGGCTACGATACGCTTTTGATACTTCAAATTTTTATCATAGCGCAAGACTGGTATGCACCACCGTCCTTGATTTTTTTTTACCTTGAATGTGTTATCTTACACTTTGTTTGATAACTGAGCGTTGTTCGAGGCTGTTTGAGAATCCTCTCTATTTTACATACCTTCTACGCCAAAATCACCAGTCAATGATCTGCTATCATCACTGTTTATCATGTGTAAATTGGTGCAAGTCAACGTTGGATTCAATCAATCCATTCAGTCCGTCAGCAAGTCGGGAGTTTTTTGGGATTCGATGAATTCTTTGCTGCAACTTTAATGCCTTGAAATGATGAAAATGTGCCGAGGATTATTGTATCTATCATGTTTGTCTTTTTTCTTTTGCCACAGATCTTACAAATCCGCATTGACCGTCGTCAAGTAGCGCGAGAAGTGCGGAAGCAGAGTCGACGGTGGCAAGCTCGCATGAGCGGAATACTTGAAAAGGCAAACGAGAGGTGAGGCGCGCGAGCGGCTCGATCTGTCCCCCTTTGTTGCCATTGGAGAAGCATTTAGGTCGGTCCTACGCTGCTCGACTGGTTAAGAGTGAATGAGTGGGCCAGTGGGTGCGTATGTAAAAATTACCCAAGTATGATAGACGCCGGCTCTGCCATTTCACTCAGTTGATTCTTGCTTTCCTGCCTCACTCATCCTTTCTTATTTCTTCGCGCGTGCGGTCCTCCTCATCTCGCTCAGCTTTCCCTCATCCTTTCCTTTCACTACATCCTGAGGAATGCACACTCTTAAGTCACGAACAGTTACATTCGTTTTGTTCTCTGCCTTTATTGGTTGATATGGGTTAGTTTGTTGCCACGACGTTTATCTCGCGTGCGTTTTCTACCACACTGCCATCGGACGCCTTTCGTGCAATTAGACGACTTTGAAGGTTTGAGCTTACCGATGGTTTTGTTCATTTTTACCTTGACTCAAAACGGCTTTCTTTGAGTTTCCAGTGGGAAATAACAGCGGACATGCCCATATTCAAGGTAGACAGCTCAGAA
The DNA here is from genome assembly GCA_900622495.1 of Hydatigera taeniaeformis. Lineage (NCBI taxonomy): Eukaryota > Metazoa > Platyhelminthes > Cestoda > Cyclophyllidea > Taeniidae > Hydatigera > Hydatigera taeniaeformis. The sequence goes on along the minus strand of UYWX01020496.1, from coordinate 26,402 downwards.
ACTTAGTGCCGTATTGTTGTTGAACTTTGTCTGCAATTTTTAGAGGAAGCGTTTTTTATTAGTTAAAACTCAAACTGGTACAAGGAACACACAATTCTTCGTGAAAGGCTGAATCGAGAAGAGTAGGAGTTAATTTGTGGTACCTATTGGAGGGGAACCCGATTTACCCACCTGGCGATGACTGAGCAGCAGGACTAAATTTAAAAGAGATACTCTCAGATTCGCGGACATCTGTATCAGTAACTCCAAAGTCTTCAAGTCAAATCATTGGCGACGTTTGTGTAGTGTGGAACGTGGAGTACACATTATTTTTAGTGAACCAAATTACCACCTGGCGTACCACCCCCACTTCGTTAATGAGAGGTTCTAGCGTCCAGCCCAATATAGGCATGTGGCTCAGTCACCTCGGCTGAACTTGAATGGTCAACGGCAGCAGTGACTGCAGAACTGCCGAATCTGTCAGAGGGGTGATTGAGAGGAGTGCGGCATCTGCACTGTCAACCTCACTTTTTTCGCACAAGGCAGTGTGACTTTGGTGATTTGGTTCCAATGGATTTACAATGCATGAAACTTGGCCACATCGCGTCTATCCAGTGCTTCAACTATCGGGAATAGATGTTAAAAATTTATGCAATAATCACTTAGCTGGTCTGGGAACATTTCGTAATGATCTGCCGTCACAAAATCATGAAGCCGTTATTAACTGGATATCTAGACTCAACCACGTGGGTTAATAAATGAAAACCAAACCGCGTGATGTAAATGAGTGGTAGAGCGGCATACAACCGCCTAATTCAGACCTTTCAATTTCCGATTCCGTCCCTTGTAGCAGCTTTTTTGGCACAGTGCTTCCACAACGGTGTCTGCTGCTGCAACTGAACAAAGAGAGCCTTGGAAATTCAAGGTTGCAGATGTGAATACGGATGAAATAGCAAAACCAACGTCAGAACTAGTCATTTGTGGGAAACTAACTAACACCGAATTGTTCCAAACCTCCACCGTCATTCAAATGCTACCGCCATAATTTTGGCTCCGGAATGATGGAGCGATTTAGTGAGGAACGATGGAGTGAATGGCAATCATCATTGAATGTGGTAAAATAGGAAATTAGGCAACAGGTGGAAGAGAAGAAAAGTCATTCAGTTGCCGCTACCGCGGCGGGGGACGTGGTGGTCGCGGGGGCGTACGGCTAGGGAGAGGCGCAAGGCATGGGGTGGAAGCGAGGGCCTCGTCAGGCCGGAGCTGGTCGATTAGATTGATCGGCTGCGACTTTGGATGCGAAGTTGGAAGATTTTCCATCATTGGTCCAAGGCACAGTACGTGGGGAGTGACCAACTCCCGCGGATCTAGGTAGACTGTGCGTTCCAACGTGCACGTTTTGCGCAGCTGTGCTACGCGCTCGGCTGTTTGCTTCTCGCTTGCGCTCAATTCTCGCTCCGTGGCCACCATCCATGCTTCCATGTCGTCCAGCCTATACAATGAATTGGGTGATCCAATAGGTGTCCAAAAGTGGTGTTGAATTTTGCTTAACTAACCCAAAAGGACAGTTCAAGTGGGTTGTTCACTGCTTTTGCAGTGACACCGAAAACATAGCGTATTAGGAAAGAAAATTCATTCGAAGCTACCGAGGTAAACACCTAGTAAATGGGAAAGCCTTGGGGCCGATGTGTCATTCAATCTTAAAACTAGAGGACTACTTTCAATTGGTTCAAAAAGGGCACTCAAACCACACTCAATTCGCGCAGATACACGTGTATAGTCATCAGTCGGTAATGAAGGCTAAAGTTTGGAGAGTAAAAGTATCTGGTACGTCGTCACACTGAGATCACGCATTTCTTTCCTGCTCTCAGCCTGTTGTGGTAAAAATTTGATGGTTGCATCAAAATCAGCTGCATAATTACGGAGTGCGTACTTTTGAGCATAGAGAACCCATAACATTTTCAAATTTGGCAGACATTGAGCCCACATTTTAAGTACCAGATTAATCTCCCGTCATTGGTAAACAATGATGTGTTAGTGGGTAATCCCAAATGCGTACTCGCAGTCAGTTACCCTCAGTTGAGGTGTCAGAAGGATTTCAGTTCATATTGAAGGCCTAATCGGATGCAATGATTGCAAGTTCAATTAGGCCAGTGGGAGTTTTTCAGTCAGTAATTGTATCTGCATAAAGTAACAGTGTACAGTAAACCTCCACATTTAGGCCTTCGATCTATTTGGCTCAGGCCTGATAGTAAAATCACACTTGGTGATAAAATTCAAAAGGTACGTAAAAGTAGGGCCGAAATTTTTGACTCCAATGAAAGTGTTGCAATTACTGTTCCTATCTAAAGAAAAACAGTCCTCAACGCTTTTGAGTGATCAAATAAGACTCAGAAATAACGCGACCTCGTTCGATTAAAATCGTTATTAATCAGTAGCATTTTAATACCACCTCGAGAAAAGGGAGGTTGGTGAAAGGAACTCCAAACGTTGATTTAATGACATTCAGTAAATTGAGGACGCCTCGAATGCATAAACTTTAGACACAGGGTTAACGGATAAGGGAATGCGCGATGAAATCCAAAACTATTGCTGACTAACAGATTCGGTTGGCTGATACGAACCCAAAAAAGTAAAGCTTCGAGAGAAGGAAACAAGCCGTTGGTCTCACTGTCGTATTAACACAATAAAATCCCTTGGAGAGAGGCTAATACGACAACCTCTGCAAGTGCTACACCTCCGCAGATTTCTGTAGACAGGCCAAGGTGGGCTCACAGCACACACGAAGGAAAGCACAAAGTGCAACAGGAATTCCGGTGAATTTGGCACACAAGCAGACTCAGGAAAACGCACTGATCAAGCATCTCTGAGCGGACACCGCATCACACCATAAAAATCAAGTCACCCGATGCAACTTAATCCTTTGGATTGAGATAGCTGGAAGTTATTCCGTTTGATCAGTGCGGCTGATACACAACGCAGCATGTAATCGCTTAGGTAGAGCACATGGCTGTTTTGATGAACTTGAAACGGAAATCGCCAATACAAACAATGCGAGTTTTACGGAGACCTTACGATCTTCGAGTTGTAAAATGTGATGTTCAGTTAGGCTTACCGATGTAGACAGCGTGAACACTGATTTGTAGTCGTGGCAGCGATGGTAAAAAAAGGTCACCAAGAAGTTAGAAAGTAAGAGCCTAACTTTCATTAATACTTACCCTTTGGCACCAGTGTCTAGGGCGACGGTTCCTATTAAGACTATTGCGCAAAAGGTCTTTTGGATAGGTCAGTCGTAATTGTAATTTACACCTACTTTTGGGTTATAGCAAGAGAACGGAAACCAAAGGAATCGAAAAAAAAATGATACTCAGAGTAGTCGAATCCCAGTATGACCCCACGATACTGCATGCGATGCTGTGCATCAAAATACTAACAATAACTCATTCGTAAAACCTCCCACATGTAGAGCTGCGCCTGAGGCGGTATCTAAAGCGGCACTGGTATCTGCCCACCGTGGATAAAGCATATTTCTGATTCAAAGTGTTTGGAGGGATAAAGTGTAAAGATAATCAAAAGCTACTTACAACAGGTGGACTAAGAGATGCCTAAAGGACAAAGCTGCCTCTAGAGCCGTACCATTAACACCTACAACGTAAACAAATTATGCAGACGTGAGACAGTGTGGACTAACCATAGCCTAATCAGGTGACAGGAGCCAGATGCCAACAACCGACGAAAGCTTTTGGCCTCCCCCAGACCAAATTAGTAGGGAAATCTAGAGCATTAGGTAAAAGCGCAAGAGTATATTTAGATGTTTAAAAAGCTATTGTCACGTATCTTCGAGCAGTCATCTGATCCACGCGCAAAGTGCAGAACTTAAAGATGCTAAGATTCAGTAATTTTGGATTTTTCAAAAAAATCTAAGGAAGTTAGGAGGTTGCCAAGACCATCATCAAGGATAAGAAAACCAAAAATAAAAACAAAAAAACGCATTAAAACTACCAAGTTCGTAGTATTAAAATAGACAAGCTGTTATTTCACTCAAACGCAATACGATGGCAACAATTTGCCTTCAAAAATCACAATAGGGGAGAAATCGTGTCTGAATAAACCGAGTGACCTGAGAAACACACTTCATCGGGCCTCTAGTCTCACTATGCGTCAAAAAAATTAAGGCCCGAAAACGCATCAAGTCGTTAGGAAAATTACCCATTAACTGGATGCTATGCGGCAAATGTTCCAAATTTAGAAATAAGCACACAACGGTTGTCAAAAAGGAATCCTCAAACTACGACTAAAAGAGATCCTGTTGATAAATAATAACGCAAAAGGAAAAGTTGAGTTGCATTACATTTTCTGCCGCACGTCAGACTACATCGACACTCTTATTTCCCATAAACCTTAGCATCGCCTCTGCAAAGTTTCACATGGGATCGTGCGGTTCGTCTAATGCCACCAATGAATTACATCCACGTCGCTGAATATCAGAGGAGTGCGAGAAATGAGGAGAGACCAACTACACTCCCTCCCTAACTAAGATGCACATCTCTTCACTATTACGGAATACAAAGCCCCGAAATGTGGCACCTCGCTGAACTAGGGCTTCCTTTCCACCCACTTACTGGACCTGGCTCCTCCTCAATAAGGCTTACCTTACCTTACACTTCGTTCAGTTGCACCGCATCCAGACGCTGCAACCGTTATAACCGCTTTGCACTCCTTATAAATGGGTGTTCAAAATGCGGTAACAACAGTTTAGACCGCAAACCAAGAACACCTATGGCTCATACCACGTGCTAACAACTACAATTACACATCCTTACAAGGTGCCAGGTTTGCCGGCAGCCCACAATGAAAACCCTATAAACGCTTTGGTCACTTAGTAAGAGAAGGTACCATGTCTGTTATCTTACATCAACATATCAGTAAATGTTCAGTAGCTTTTACGATGGGTGAAAGGCAAAGGTAAGGAATTAGTCAAGCAAACTATAAAACAGGCATTATATAACAAACGGAGAAAACTATCCTATTGATCTACAACAATTGTGCATTTCAGTTAGCAAAAGCTAATATTCAATTTTGGATGCAATGATCTCATGCACTGTTGCTGAAAAAAGGTCAAAAATTTACCTCATGTAATTAAAATAATCTGTCATTCATGAAACTTATATTGATTTAAAAAATGAGGCTAGTAAATCGGGTTAGTATTACAAAAAAAAACCATGATAACAAAAGAATTCGCCCCTGATAGTAGCGTAGATTTCAGAGAACAACAGCAGCTGAATAACTCAAAATAATTTAACACCATTCGAAAAAATGGTTTATTACTCTCATTGATAATCAACGGTAGTAAAATGAGGAAGTTATGATTTCACGCACCATGGATCTAGGTGCTATAGGAAAAGAACTCGTTCATGTAAATGAAAAAGAGAAGAATTCTTGCCATGAAGAGGAAAGAGGAGAACTCACTTCTGACTGATGGCGTTGTAACGCCGCTTGGTGTCAGAAAAAGCATCAGGAATGTCAGCAGGACAAAGGGTGACTGGTACGCCATCACGCATCTGATGCTCGAACTCCTCCTTCGTCAAACCGATGCTGGCATAGTTGAGGTTCTTAATGAATTCCACAGCGCAACACTGTAAACACAGGAGAGGATGAAGAAAAGAAGCTGGCTTTTGCTCAGTAATGGTGAGGATAAATTACATGGGACAAAAACGTACCAAATTTGTGAAGCAGTAAGCTGCCTCGCCAGTGTTCAGTCGTGTGTCGCTGGCAAAACGCATGATAAACTGAAGATTGGAGTGTAGCAATGGAGGATTGGCACGGAGCACAATCCAGATGAGGGCAGGAAGGAAGTCGTCAGCATTTGAGGAACAATGAGGCGCCAGCGGCTGTTGTGACTGAATTTGCTGTTGTTTTGCTATATTAACTGCAGCGGCAGCTGCCGTCGCTACTGTCATGGAAGAAGAATCAGAAGTCTTGGCGTTCAACCGCAATGCCCTGAAGACCTCATGGCAGCAGTCAACGATCTGATCAAGCTTAGATTCAGTGGGACGAACTTCATTCTGTCGAATCAAATCTAAATGGATTGCAAAGATAAAATCGAAATTCGATGGGAACTGACATTGAAGACAAATGTTCGAACCAAAGGAGCATTCACACTCTAGGTTTTGGGACGATATCCTCCACAAAATAGGGGAATTAGGAAATTGAAAGAGCTAGGTGCGGTACGCTCCGAGGGCAGTGAAAACAGCACTCACAACTGAAGCAACGCCACCCATTCTAGAGAGCTATGAGTAACCAAAAAGCGCGCATAGCGAACTAATAGGGGGCGGAACAATGAAGATGAAAAAGGAACTACATTAAAAAGGGCAAAACGACAGCAGCGGTCGCAGAAATGTAAAAAAGCCCACTTCCCAGTGATGAAGCTACAAAAGCCGCAAATCCAATGAGCGTAAATGATTTCGAAACGATAACTGCTAAGCACAAATGGGAACAAAAATTAGCTATTGTCCTTTCAGATAAGGGAATGGAGGAAAAAAGTTGATGGCTAAAAAGCCTTGCAAGAACTTAAACGTTAACGTCAAAAGCAACTTCCATAAGAAGACTGAGGAGATCCCAACAGCAATAGACTAGCGACACAGCTTGAGAACCAGGTACTGCTACGATGATAGTGTGCACGCTACATGCGATTGTGTTTACGCATCATACATTTCAAACCAGCAACTGAAATACACATCGTACAAAAGTGAATAGTTTAAAATATACCAAAGGCAAAACAAATAAAGTTAATGCATACGGAGAATGGCTGCTTCGAGGTGGTGCGACTGCTCTGGGGAAGAAGGATCGATAGGAGCATCCAAGTGCTGATGAGACACCCAATGGAGCGACCGAATTCGATCCTGCAGCTTCAAGTCAACCTCCTCATCGTCAGTATTCGGGGGCGTAAAGGCATACGGATAAATCCATACAGAAAGGAATCGCTCGATCGCATTTAAGAGGTTTTCCTTCTGCTCAGTCGAAGCATCCTGCAGAACAACGACGCATACTGGGCACAAAACCACAGACTTACCTGGTACAAGTGATTGGTGTAGATCCGCTGTGCCATGTAACTATAAAAGTCCTTGATCGCATTTGAAAACTTGTTAATACTAACAAGTTCATTAACATCGAGATCTCTCAGAAGTTTCTCAATCTGCAAATAAAATGGATGCCCACATACCTGCTTAGTAACATCGTGGCCAGGAGCTGACCTCCAGGTTTTCAGAACTTTATAGAATTCCGCCCTAGCCTGCAAAGACTCTTCGGAAATGCTTGGACTAAGTTTGTCATGATCTAAGCGAATTAAAAACCAAAAGATCAACCTCTTTGGATCTTTAGGATATTTCTAATAGTTCCAGAGCTTTTACCCGCAACTTTCTTACGTTTAGCTTCAAAATTCGCAAAAGCTCGCGAGGAAGTTCTCGATAATGCACGCGCAGTGCGCAGATGAGGATCAGACTTTGTTTGAAATTCTCTATAACACCTAGAACAATAGTTGTTCCAGGAAGGATTCCCATAATATCCGCAGTTGTTTTTACAAAGTATACTTGAACCAGGACAAACCGCAGAAACTCGCTCCATCTCAGTTTAGTAAAGAGCGCGAGCGCCAAGAGTTAAGTAAACATACAATTGCAATAGACAAATCATAGGAGATATGAATCACAGTGCCCACACTAGTGCATATTTTAAACATCAATATAATTTCGCATGTACCATATAAGTTCTTTGTTTCTGCTTGGCGTATAGAAGACCCAAATACGCCGTAGTTTTATTATAGCAAGAGTTCGCTTGAAAGATGTGAACAAGAAATATTTAATTTTTGCCTATTATAAATCTTTTACCCTAAGAGCCTGTTAAGGCGTAGTTTGTTGAGGTCATGTGGCAAAAAATTTAAGCAAAATTTTTTTATATTGTTTTCTTTGTAAGTGCCTTAATGCGAAAGTTTACATATTTTACTTTATTATTCAAATGAGCTAAATGGCTTAACATATCTCGAGGCTTGGTTGAGATAATGCGTGACGCCGGTCCTGACTGTCCAAGGTTTGTGCGGAAATCCGGAATTCTAACAAACGCCTCCCCCTTGTACATCAAGCATAATAAGTAGGATGTTTCAAATCCAGCTAAACTTTAGTACTATCATATATGCTGTCGACAAGGTTATATATGCATGCGATTGCGACTCGGATAAACTTCTATTCAGGGTGTCAGTTCATAGTGACTTGATTACCAAATTATGGATCGAGTCAGCCAAGGTATGCCTTGCACCTTCATGTTTATGTGGTTTAGTTGTATTCATGTGGTTTAGATGGAAAAATAATCGTATCCGACGTTGAAGATGGTCGCACTCTGTCTGTACGCCTTTGCTAATTCAACATTACACTTGTAGAAAATCACTACGCGCAACCCGATTTCTCGCATTGTCCGCTGCAAGAAACTATATGTCGCCCTATTAGAGCAAGGGCAATCCAGTACTTTTTATTTATAGCATTAATTTTTAGAACGAATATGTGTTTCCGATAAATCTTTTGAGGACTTCTATCAAATTTTTCCTGGAATCAAAACCAAGTATTTGTTTGACGTAAACGTGGGTTTCGTATTGGTTTTAAACTCTTTAGGACTATTTTGTAGCTGCCATTTCAAGTACCAAGCTTTACCTGCATTGGTTTAAATTCGACGATTATACATGGTGAGTTAGTTGTACTTGTTTATCGGCTTTTAGTTACACTTTGCCGGTTGCTGAGACGTCTGTTGTGAATACCTACAAAAGTCTGACGTATGTTGCATGTCACCCTACTGAGGCTATTGTTGCCACGGGCAATGCGATGGGTGAAATTATGATTTGGTGGAATCTGACCACTTCACCGTCCTCTCTGTACGAAGGCATGCATCTTGAAGGTCAGGAGGACGATGATGGTGATGATGGTGGTATTTGCAGTTATGGAGAATCGGAATCTGACGTAGGGCATTTTCATACCATCAACAAGAAGTCCTGTTCTGGATGGCGCTTGCTGCATCCGAGGCACGTTAAGCGCTCTGGCATGCATTGGCACAACTTTGCTGTTACGGCTCTTGCCTTCACTTGTGAAGGTGAATTTATTACTAAAAAAATTCTCTCTTGCTTTCGTTTCTAATGGGTTAATGCGTAAGCTCATCCTCTCAGGAAAACACCTCTACAGTGGAGGTGTTGAGGGTGTTCTGGTGAAGTGGGACTTGACGGATTGTTTTGGTGGCATCAAGAACCGTCGATTCCTTTCGATGTTGAATTCACCAATCCAGGAAATCAGCTCGTTGGGCGGCGATTCGGGCGATTGTGCGGTGGTTTTATTAGAGAGAAATTGTAAGTCCAACATTCTTGGGTTTTGTAATTAATTTTTGGAGTCGCTTTGCCTAATATCTTCTGCTGCCTCAATATATGCTTG
>UYWX01020495.1:18428-42780 GCA_900622495.1 Hydatigera taeniaeformis | reverse complement strand
AAAAAAAAACTTCCAAGGCATTCAAAAATAAAAAGAAACTTATTTTAAAGGGAAAAAATTACTCATTTTGAATTAGTGGCATTGTCATCACTGTCCGGCTTTCTTATGTAGGCCTCAGCCAGTACGTTGTGAGGCTGTGCCATGGCTTACGACGATATGAGCCAATTTGTGCCAAGACTACTGACTGCCTCCATCCAAACTCTTGTTTAGCCTCCCTACATCGAGGAGGAGGATTTGATGGTCGAATAAATTGTATACAAAAAATTGGAGGCCGACTTGCGGCGTGGCATCGAGGCCAACCCACTGGACTAAGGCAGCAATGACCACCGATGTCACCTTAGGCGAAAGTGGTGACCAAGGCAACAAAGTATCTCATGGCCTAGGGCTACCGTCTGTCAAATTTTAGCAGCCTAGCCACCTTAGCATTGATTTAACAGTGTCAAACAGTGGATTTGGGCACGTTGGTTCGATGTGTGCGTGTGTGTGTGTGTGTGTATGTGGAATTTCTGTGACTCAAACAGCTCTTTTATGACAGGTAGTAGAATGTTTTATACTGTTTTGCGAAATGATTTAAGGTTGGAAGAGTGTTCAAGGTGATGTGTGCCGTGGAAGGTAAATAGTTTACACTTAAACACGGTGCATTATTTACTAAACGGGTGCCAATTTTCGATGTGATCCTTGTGATTCGAGCAATCTTTGAAGATCATCTACTTGTAGCGAACTTTGTACAAGTGATTGTCTGTTGGGAATCACCTCAGAATAGCTACAATGTACGCAATGACTAGCCTCTGGGTCAAATCCAAGCACAATTTCTCCTTTTTCTCATTGACTACATGCAGATGTGTAGTCTAAGAGCGTTACACTCTTGGCAGCGGAAAGCGAACCCGCCTATGTTACGACATCTATCCATACGTCCATCGTGTCTGACATGATTCTGAGGTGTGAAGGAGGCGTATTTACATCGGACATGAGATTGTATAAATTCTCCACAACAGGAGGGGTAACTGTGGCGCCCGCCTCCAGCATCCGCTCCAGGCCTGTACTTCGCTACCTATCTATCCACAACCTAGGCGATACCGAAGAATAAAACATCTAAAGGATTATCGGTTCAGCATTCCTCTTACCAAATTCGAGTAATGGATGTCAATCACACCATTGAACTTAATCCTTTTTTATAAGAGACTTTGCTTGATCCTCATCTTTCCATTAAGCATAAGTTTTAGATTTGTGTTCTGATCGTCAACAGGAGTGTGTAACTTTAGCTCCTGAATTCAGGCCAAACATAAAGCCAAATCCACTCGAAGTTGCTGAGAAGGCCAAGTTCAACCCTAGACGCGGTATATTCGTAAGTGCTTTCTCGTATTGCCAGGTTGGTTACGATGACCAGTGAGGCAGGTTTACCAAGGGGCGATGTAGTACCTCCCACCGCGTGAAAGAAGGCAGTAAGTGAAACAGGATACATGTATTCCAAAGAGGACGAAGCAAATGACCCTGAGCATGACCCAAAGGCTAGCCCACAAGTACAAGGACCAGACAAACCCCAAAGTGACCGCCAAACATCATATGGTCAAATAAAAAAAGCACTACAGTATCTTGTCTTTAACTGCAAGGCACGACCTTTTGACAACACCATTGCTACGAATTTTCATAACAAAAAATTCAATATAGCTATCCGTATGCTTTAAAGGTCTGGACTGTATCCGAAGAGACCAAGAAGTCCATTAGAATGTTATGCAATGGCTGTAAGAGCTACCTGTCCACTCTCTGATCCCTGAACCTCAAACTTCAAGAGACGGTTGCGGATGATTTGTTGGGCATAAGTTAATAGGAAGGATGGGGAATGGGATGCAGATGAGGCGCCTAGCAGACCTCACGCACGTGTTTCGCGTTCCCATTTGGTTCCCGCCGCCCACCTATAAAAGCACACTTAAACAAACTATTAGATATTACAATGGCTACAGCCAAGCAATTGAAAGGGTTGTAGAAGTAATTGTAATGTATACTGTTAGATATACTAGCAGAAAGCACATGATCTCGTACTAATAGAAAGTCACCAGGAGTACATATATACCCTAATGGTAAAATTGATTTGTGCTCCTATAATTTTACAGGCAATTCAGGCACTGAATGTTCCTACAGGCACTGAATGTTTCTACTTTTAACATGTAAAAAGGCCATATTAAAACGACTCTGTCTGTTCCCCAATATAATTGGTCTTGGGTCGGCCTAAAATTCATTCAATGCAATCGCAGTAACTTCGTACCTCCGCCTATCTAGCGGTCGCTCCTCGCTTTCCACGGTGTCTGTCATTGGTTAGGACTTGAGCGTTTTGTACAATTTTTGCATCTAAGCCCTCAAGTATGCCATTATTTACCCTGAGGTGTCTTGTCCGATAAGGCTTTTAGGAGGTTGTTGCTGATGCAGTTGTCTAATTGCTCTGTAAATGTCTTCATTATGTCCTGCCTCATTTTACTGCTGAATTTATTCGCCGTGTTTATTGTTTTTTTACAGATGATCAGCCTGAGCTCAGCCATTGTGCTTCTTGTTGCAAGTTTCGTGCTTTCAGACTCTAATGGTCAAGATTACAAGTCGAAATCCTTTTTCGCCTTTGGTGGAAGCGTTCGGTGGCATAATTCCAATGTATCTGTAAAGGATTTCGTCTCTCAGCTCAAAGTCTTTATCCATAGTCTCCCTGATGAGACTCTTCGCCAGGTTGTTCATGTTCTACCCAATGGGGCCTACTCCGTCATTGTGTCTGACAGCGGTCGGTACAGAATTTGTCTTTCTGCTCCACAGGGGTGGAATTTTCTTCCAGTCAATGGCTATGAGATCGATTTAACCGACGGTACTCAAAACGAGCAACTGAATTACATTTTTGATCTTACTGGCTTCGATATTAGTGGACAAGTTGTTACAACTGGCATGACCACTGGACCTCCGAATCTGGTCGTTTCTGCCATTGCTAACGACACCATTTTTTCTCAGTCCAAAACGACAGCAAATGGCAGCTTCACTCTACTCTCTGTCCCTCCAGGAAAGTATGTTATCACTGTTAGCGATTCCATCCCAGAGATTGGAACGGATTATGCTCGAGCTAGTTCGAGCATTACTGTTTCCACTAGCAGTCTTACGTTAGCGGATCCTCTTGTTCTACAGGTAATTTTATATACGCCATCTATGCATTTTTGCAGGGTCATTCACTTCGTTCGGTAATAACATTTGATGGTAGAGGTATTGCAAATATTCCTGTTCTCCTCTTCATTCCTAAATCAAGTATATTGACAAAAAGTGACCTGGAAAAATTTGGATGTTTTAAACCTTCTAAACCTCCTATCAACTTTATTCCGGAGAAATTGAAAGACTTATTAAATCCCGATCTTTCCTGTCAGGTATTTTGTTTTTGTACAAAAGATATGATCACGTTTAGGTCGTTAGTGATGCCGATGGTGTTTTTATGTTCTCACGTTTAGCTGGTGGTGAGTATATTTTGGTAGCCTACCATGATCCGGATCTCATGAAATCCACTGAAATAGTGTCTAAGCAGCTAAACATCAGTCCATCCTTCTTGTCGGTTACGATGGAACATGTGGACCGGCATCTTGATTCCGGCTTTCAAGTCACTTCTTTTCGAGTCGGTGGGGGGATTGTCAAGCAAGTCTCTGGGATTCCGATTGTAAACTCAGAGGTATTTCATCTTTACAGATGTTTTCGTTTTCGTGTTGCTCTCTGTATTTGCAAGTTGACTTTCTTAGGTTTTCGTCAATGGCGATTTCGTCAATCGAACGAATTCAAATGGAGAATTCGAGCTTGACTTTACCGCTCCTGGTGAATACTTACTTCATGTAGGCTTATTTTCCCTTTAAATTTTGCGCTTTTGCAGGTAAAAGCACCAAGAGTAAAGTTTGACAAGGTCAAATTAAAATTGGCTCCTACTACGTTAACTTTGCCAACTTTTGTTCCTAGTGAAGTTGAATTTTGTGGCATATTCTTGGTGGCCACTAGCTTAAAGCCAGGGGTAAGTTTGAAATTTTTCGTGCCACAAAAATGAGTATTACTCTGTTTCTAACAAAACATTTTTCTCACAGAGTCGCATACCACTTGTGGAAATTGTTTCAGGACCTTCAATTGAAGCGACTATCTCAGAAGATGGCAAATCGGCTAAATTTTGCCTTTATCTTAGTCCAGAGAAGCACATTCTCCGTTTGGTTGAGTCGCATAATTCCATTAGATTTGCTCCGACCTCCATTATTGTATGCAGTCGTCGATTTTCGAATTTGCATCTGCCTCTTCTGCTAGAGGGATATTTTGAGGCTTTTTTTAGATTAATTTGTCATCCGGGCCAGTTGAGGACGCCATATTTACTCAATTTCAAGCAATCTTGATCGGTGAAGTGCTCTGCATTGAGAAGTGTCCAGCTCCTCAACTAGCTGTTCGACTATCCTCAAAAGAGCAGCCTGATACTCCCTCCATAGTGGCCGACGTCGAGGTCAATCAAGTGAGTTGCCAAACCTTGACTTATCACTTGATTTTTATGGCAACCCATTGAACGACGATTTACCTATCATTATTACTTTTCAGAACGATAGAAGGCGTGGTACATTTACGTTCAAATCCGTGTCTCCGGGCTCTTACGATTTGGAGCTGGTCGTAAAGGATGGAAGTGTAGTGCAGCCTGCATGTGGTTGGTGTTGGGCCTCTCCTGGTCCCCTTCGTCATGTGACCATCACTGATCATGATCTTCACAATACTCCAGAGTTATCATTCCGTCAAACCGGTTACAAAGTACACATCGATGCGCCCATTCTAGGGTTCGAATTTAAAGAACCAGTAAATCTGAAAGTCACGCCATCATTTGTGTCAAATGGATCGCTGGTTTATGCTAACGCCTCCTTTTATCAACTCACGAAGCCTCTGAGTACTGTGCGTTGTTAATTCTTCTGATTCGTTTCCTTTATTTCCAATTTCTCACCTTCTGTGCTTCCTTGTAGGTCTGTCTCTCTGGTGGCTCTTCTTTCACCTTTGAAGCATCAGCTCCATGTTTGCACATGGACGCACCCTCCCCTAGCAGGATTCATTCGGCCGCTACGGATATTCCGCTCTCTTCTCCTTTGAAAACTGTTAGTATATTGGTGCGAGAAGTTCCTATCAATGCTGTTGTGACGGCTCTGCCAGGAATTGGGGGTATTGCAGCTGAAAAAGACCTTCCAGAGTTGATTATTCAGGCCAATTTGTCCAATACAGTTAAAAGGATGTCTACCACGTAAGTGATGCCATATCGAATGGCACTATATGCATCCTTTTATTGCTAACGCACTGGAAACGCTTGCCATAACCACCTTCCATGCTCTCTAGGCGTATGCAAATTCCATCTTTTCATCAATCTGAATTTACTACTTTTCAGCGTTTTATAGTTTGGGTTTACTGTTTGTCACTGATACAACCTGAACGCGTAATTCTAATAGCAAAGACTTAGTTTGAATGGAAATCAGAATATCTTAGTCTGTTTGAACGCTGATTTAAAAAGACGTTATAGTTGGCGAGGTTGAAGTTTGTACCACCGTCGTTTTTGTTTACTCTAGCTGGAGAAAGGAAGCTGACCTGTATACGTCCCAGATGAGTCTCTGGGCTGCACCGGAGGAAGAGATAATCTTCTCCGTTTCTCCTTCCAAACCCTCCTCTGATCAGGCTACTGTTCATTCTCTCATTGTTCCCGCCTCTCAAACTCTTCGTGTGCCTCCTATCATCTACCAACCAAGCCAATCGACTTACGATTACCCTGAATTGGAGGCCACTCCTGCACCTCTCACAGAGGTTACTGGAGTGAACTGTGACGCTCTTCTTGCAGCCACTTTCGGTGGCACAAGCGGGCTCACTGCTACCTTTTCCATGAAATTGGGTTTCTTCTTTACCGGTGTAGTTCAACCCCCTGTTGATAGGGTTTTGGTGACAGTTTACGCCGACACTTCTATTGTCTTCTCCCCACCACTCGAGTTAACCGTTGATATGTCCACCTTCCCTGATCATCGGTTAAACGCACCGTCACCCAGTCCAGGTCTCACCTTGGTCATGCGTGCACTCACCAACACCCAGGGCTTTTTCCGCATCGGACCCTTCTATTTCGATAAGGAATCTACCCATGCGACTCAACCCAGTTCCCTTCTCACCCTACGACTACACAAGCCAGGCTTTGAGTTTGCTCAAAAATCTCCGCTTGATTGGTTGACCTTCTCCTCACAAAAGCTGGCTCTTGTTGAGGTGCATGTGACGTCAGAAGGTAGCATGGAACCCCTTCCTAGTAGGTTTATGGATACTTCCCCTTCGTACTCTCTACGTTGATCCTCTGCAAACCACCTTGTGAATCTTGGATTTTGTCTTTAGGCGCTCTTGTTTCAATCATTGGCAATGTTTATCGAGATAGTAAAACCGCGGACTCAAACGGTTTTGTTCGGTACATTGGTCTGCCTCCTGGTAAGTGACATATTGATATCCACCCATCGAAATATAAGTACATATGGCGTGAAAATGATAAAATGGTTTGTACTTTAGGTGAATACTACATTCAGCCAATGTTGAAGGAGTATGAGTTCTTTGTCCGCAAGGGAAGCGACGGCCAATTGGAAGCCCCAATGGAACACGCGTTGCGAGTTGTTGGCGATGAATCTCTGAGCGTGCAGCTTGTTGGCCGCAGGATTGCTTACTCAACTTTTGGCATAGTAAACGAAATTTCTCAATTTTTTTTTGCATGCAGCAAGTCCATATGCTGTCACGCTAGCTCTGATCCTTGTGACGTAATTTTATTTCTTCGCATTTACTGTGGGGTCAAGCACTTGTTAGTCTTGCCTTTCTGTGCGGCAGCGTTGGCTACTCATGTTTGATGCCTTCACATAATTTCGTTGATGGCAGCGCCATGCTATTCACTAGCAGTAAAAACTTGTTTAATACCAAGCTGCCATGTTGAAAGGTGATTTGAATCTTGGTGATTTTCTTTGAGGATATACTTATGCCTCCTTCGTAGGTGTCTTCGCTGTCTGGTCTTCCGGAGGTCGGTGTGCTTGTTGAAGCAAAATTGCTCTCCTCAAATGACTTGAAGGCGCTTGAAGGTCACTCCATCTTCCCTGTGCAAAATGCGGACACCAATGTTACATGTCGGGGGTACATCCATGATCCTGCGTTTGCTGTTCCTGTGGAGCAGACTATCACAGACCAAGACGGTCGATTCAAGTTGCTTGGGCTTCTTCCTGGTACTTTTCTCTAACTATGGCTTAAAAATCTGTTTAATATTTGCAAGTAAGCACTCTAATGCATGGCCTCCCCTAGGTTGTCCCTACCTTGTCACTGCTACTCGCAAGGAAAATGAGAGGGTCCCGCAGATGAGTAGCGTTTTTCCAACTTTTGTGATAGTCAAACCTTCCAATTCTGATGTATACAACTTGCACTTCTATCTCAAACCTCGCGTCTCATTGGGAATGGTAAGTACGGTTGACTGCTTGATTTTTTGAGCTACAATACTGCCTTCTAGTTTAACAACTTTCGACTCTAGGTGCATAGTCGTAACTGTTTGATTTTGTCTTTTGCTTTGGTAACCCTAAAGGATAGTATTTTTTTTTAGATTTCAGCCACAGTGGACACGGATGATGAGTATTTGCCAGACTTGAGCATTGTGATCCGTTCGGCAAGCCATCCAGACACACCTTTACTACGGCACAATTTCGCCTCCCAGTCCCGCTTCTTCGCTCTTCTAGGGGATCAGGTCGAGTCACTTATTGGGTGCGTGAGGAGATCGTTGATGCATTTTAGCAAATGTTTTTTTTTGTTTTTTTGCTAACGTCTTATTATCCGTGTAACTTGTTGTGTGCACGGTGTGAAGCCTTCTGGTAGAGTGACAGCCTGATAGGGAACCCTTTGATACAACCTGTTGCAACCAATTGAGAGTTGTCAATTCGTGTTTCTCGATTGTTTATCCTAATTCTTCAAAATGGAATGCAGCCTTCACTTTCGTGAGTGTTATTCAGAGCATTACTGCTTTACTGTAATGCCTTCAATTCGTGCTTTAGGGGCACCTATCAGATCCACCTGGAGTCCAATTCTCCCCACATATCTACCCATAATAGGACCCTCCAAATGTTTGATTTTACAGTTGATGCAAAATCCTTCAGCAATCATCAACACTTCAACTTCGCCTACAGGCCTAATTTACCTCCATCACGTGTTTGAGTCGTGTCCTCACTTCTTTAGTAATCTTTTGTACTTATTTGTGGCATCATGGAGAGCTTCATCCACACCCTCCCTTGTACATACTCAGGTGCACATGCAGACTTAAGTATTGTTGGCTTGTGAAGATTTTGTGGAGCATCTGTGTCCCAAAACTTTGTGCAGCTTATTGGGGTTGTACTGTTTTTGTGAGCTATGGATTCTTTTTTTGTGCTTTCGTTGTCTCTTCCCTACTTCATGGTGATGTGATTTCACGGAGGGTTGGTGAATGCCGTTGAGCTGTCGGCAATGCGAGGTCAGCCAAATCTCGAAGTGACCGCCAAATGTCAGGTGGTCACGTAAACAAAGCATTGCATTATGTGATTACAAACATCACGACATACATTTTCTAGGTTTTGGTAGAACAAGCCATTATCGCAATAATGTTCGTTGAATGTGGTTTAACGAAAATTTGCAGCTTTACCCTGACATGGGTAGTAGTTAGGTAAATCATTTTTGGTACTGTAGGTTGAAAGGAACACTTCGATGGTACAACAAAAAGTTCGCGTAGATGTTTTTAGGTGGATCTTATGCATTACGCGACTTGTAGTTTGCATGCTGCCGAAGCAAAATGGGAATGTGTACCACTTCGACTTACATCAATGCGGGGATGGTGCGTCGAGACTCACTTTAAGTTAGGCGGCGCTGCAACAATGACGGCTACGTCCGTGTTATAGGTGGCAGCCATCCTGCATCTTGTTTACTGAAGGATGGCACGAGATTTGGCAGAATAGTTCGTACTGACAGGGAGGGGCTGGTGGTTGTTTTGTGACGCGGTCCGAAGTCCAGCCCACACAGGTAAACCATACAAGCAGTTGAGTAAGCAAATGGTGACGTACAAACTCGAAAGACCTCACTATCAGGCAGATTTCGCATCGTTTTGCAAAGGTGCAAGACTTTTGTGGCTTATGAGCGATGTACACTTGAGGGAAGACCTAGTATCACTTTTTGAACTTTAAGTTGGAAGACGCAATTGTAGACGGAAAACAACAATTCGGTGAATAATTTTATTGTTCGAGCGACTTTATTACCTGGAATTTAAGACAACTTAGGGGATTAAGTAGGGCTCAGCTAGCGAACGATAGTTATTTCTATCCAACTCTTCCACATTATGCATTCTTCGAATTTTTCTAGATTAGATGTAGCAATCCAAACTTCCCACCGAGTAGAAGAGGATATTACGCTGAGCTGAATACATTTATTGTGAGAGTAGGGGAAGAAATAGTTTCAGGACGGTCTAAAGGTCAACCCACGCCTACCATGATGGGACGAATAACAAATTTTCCACCGGATATAAGGCGGCCATATATGTAAGAGTTGCCTGTCTGCCCTCTTGCCCTTGAACGTCAGACTTCAAGAGAGTGTTAGTTGCAGATGATTTATTTGGCATTTGTTACAGGAAGAATTTGGATTGAGATGCAGATGAGCAGAATAGGAGATATCAAATGGAGAATGGCTCCTCACCGTCTTCGCGCACATCATTGGCGTTCCCAATTGGTTTCCGCCTCTCTCCTATAAAATTCCACTTAAACTAATATGTTACACAGCTCCTCTCTCTTTTAGGCACCTTAACTGGTGCTAATCAATAGGGTTCCATCGGGCGGCTGCTCTTTTTCTGATAACGTATAGACTTTGTCTTTGTTACCTATTGGGGCAGACCCGTATATGGCCTAATCTTGTTATGGTGTATTGTTTGAGGCCGAGAAGCAATCTCCGTATCCCGAATGAGATGATTCGTGGGCGACATTGGTTTGATTATCCGGTGGGATTCATTGCTCCAGGGGTAGTAGAAGTTCCGATGGGTTCTGACGGGGAAATTGGTCTATATAATTGCAGCAAATCGCCCTTTTTAAAGGCGAATATTAGATACTGCCTATTGCAGGACCTCTTTTGTCTAGCGTATGCTTTCTTCAGCTGTCTACGCACGACGTCAAACACTTTCCTGAGGTTTTTCTTTAGTTGCAAGGCGTACTGAGGCGCGTCATCCCAGTCGGCTTCTTGTGAGGAAGCAAAATGTCGGAAGGAA
Organism: Hydatigera taeniaeformis; assembly: GCA_900622495.1. Taxonomy (NCBI): domain Eukaryota; kingdom Metazoa; phylum Platyhelminthes; class Cestoda; order Cyclophyllidea; family Taeniidae; genus Hydatigera; species Hydatigera taeniaeformis. The sequence continues at coordinate 32,504 of UYWX01020495.1, read as the reverse complement.
CTCTCATTTCGCGGCCCGTAAGCAATATAAACAAAGTTTGCATTTCCTATCTATCCTTTCGCCGTGTTAACCGTCTGTTTTGGACCAGTGTTGCAACATATGAACATAAAAGCAATAAATGATAAACCTATAAATGCGGACCCGACTCTGACCATCGGATCGATCTTAACTACAAATGCAGTTGAAGCTATTAAGAAGATGATGTACAAATCCTCAGTCCCATGTTAGTATATGACTGACGCGACTGGCTCGAAGGTGTTCTCTTTTAAAGCCGTATATGTTGTGATGGCTGGTTGAGCGATACACAAAGGCAAGCGACGAGGACGTCACTCAAAATAGAGAGGGTTGACTTAATACTCTAGCCATATAACCGCTTGATGACTAGCTGTGAATTTGGCAATAGTCGGGCCTTTTTCCGCGTAAGCTGGCGTTTGAACTATACCAAGACTCAATCACGTTCTCTTCTATCAGTACATATTTATTGTATCCAGCATAATACCTTTTTCGGCTGGTTATATGTCTCAAGATGCTGCAGTTACAGTCGTTTTAAACAATGCTAGAAATCCGAAAATCATAGATGAAACAGTGCAGATTGCAATGTGTAACTAAAATGCCTTTACAAATGATGACCGCTTTCCATCAGTCATTTAATCTAGCCTCTAAATCTAGTCAAGATCCCACTTCTACCTTCACTGCCTTAATGCAAATATCCAGCCTGGCTTTATGATTGTTCTTATCAAATGAGTGTTTAAAGGCGATTTTTTACTAAAATTTTTGTGTGTTTTTTGTGTAAATAAAGATTCGTTTGTTTTAATTGCGTACGTAATTTATAATATTAATCTTTTTATTTTGTTTTTATGCATTTGTGTGTATATTGTTTGAATGTACTGCAAGCACATTACGGGTGGGCATTTGTTCGGTACCACGCCGGGATGATCATTTACAAGGACTTTCTTACGGGTCCGCATTTTTTATTTTATGTATTGTTTTTATCTTCTAAATTTCATTCCATTGCTGCCTTTGATTTTTCAGGCGACGAGTTGTTCAGTGATGCTTTCCCAATTAAAAAGATCAACGATCACATCTGGGAAGTCGAGGGCAAAATGATAAAAGTGAATCAAGGCGTTGATGATGCTCTCATCGGTGCAAATCCATCCACAGAAGAAGGTGGTGAAGGTGTGGATGATGGAGTTATTAGTGTGATCAATGTAGTCTACTCACACAATCTGGAAGAGTTGCCCTTTAGCAACAAGAAGGACTACACTGCTTACTTGAAGGATTATCTTAAGTTGGTTACAAAGCGTGTTGCAGAGAAGAGTCCGGAGAAGGAAAAAGAATTTCAGGCAACTGTTCAGAGTTATTGGAAAGATACTGTTCTGAAGAAATTTGAAGATTGGCAATTTTATCGTCCGCCCAATTATGAAGCCGAACATCAGTATCTGATTCCATGCAATTATCGTGACGATGGTGTAACTCCATACTTTGTTTTCATCTGTGACGGTCTTGATGAGGAGAAGTGCTAAGTACTTCTCATGTTTGCCTTCCATATGTAAATACATTTGAATGGTAAGAGATTTGTCGTCGTGTATCCACCTGCGCGTGTCGGGAGGGTCGTTTACGTTCTTAAGCTGACAACAGGGCTTTAATGTGGTAGGATTTTCGCGGTGTCCAGTTTGTGATTGTGCTCTGATGCAGTTCTACCGGTATTTGTTGGCGGATCTTGTCTAGGTCTTCGATCATGGACGTTTGCCAAGTTGGGTTGTTTTTGTGCAGGTCGGTTGATTAATTAGTTTTCCAGTTCATTGTAGTTCATGGGTGGGGGTGTCATCTGTCTTGAAAGCTACAGTTGTTGACTCGCGCCAGTGCTCAATGGGCGTGGTAGATCTGTAGTTTAATTCTTAGTTATCATAACAGCTCTGAATTGAGATCTTCATTCGTGCCTCTACGGCAGAAAGTATGGCTTTCGTTTGGTGTGGGTTGTGACGACGTGGTTGTGATGTGTTGCGGTCAACGCATGTTTAGCAACGGTGGATATCTGAGCAGCACTACGCATTCTATATTGCAAAGGAGTGAAAAGTTGTGTGAGATCATAGTCTGTTTGAGGACCCAGAAAAGCGCTTCGACCAGCCTGTGTACGGATTGAAATTCATATGGAGATGGCGAGAGTCGAGCGCGATGGCGTTGGCACGCTGTCACGCGTAGGGTTTGGTGCGCGCGCGTGTCTGTCGGTGTGCGTGCTACCGCCCAAATTCTGGCCCATGGCCTTGCCAAAGTCAGCGCAAATAATGGTTTGTCTAGGACAAACAATCGTCGCTCTACTTTTCAGTTCCTCTTCAACTCCTCTACGAGTGTGTAACCACATGCCTATTTACTAAGTGGCAATGAGCTGCTGATAAAACACCCACCATTCACTTACTTGAGAGTTATGGAGTTTTTTTAGTGGTTAAACGGCACCACTCCTTCCATCCACATGAAATGCACTTTCGTTTGTCATAGCAACACTTTGGTGTCCGTGTGCCTACACTCCATTTTATTTGCTGCTCCATCATTCCTCCCGAAACGCAATTAAGGGTTAAACAGAGGGAAGATTTCAGTCGTTTGCTTCTCCATACAGCTTGTCATTCACATCATTATTTGGGCCTTTGCATGACGAGGATTCGTTCACATTCTTGTGGTACGAAAATCGAGACTATTTTGAATTTGGTCAAATTGGGGACTCTCGGACAAGTGATGAAACCGAGAAAAAAAGCATAAATGGGATCGCGATACGGCGAAGTAGATTGCTTACAGTGCAACAGCATCGAGCATCACTTTTTCAGTATCACCTGGCTGGACAGAATCCTTGCATTTCCCTTCCCTCCTCTCCCCTCGTGATCGGACAAAATGGCGGATATGAGTAGGGGATCGAATGAAGGGCCAACAAATAGCGTTGTGAGTGCCTGTACATGATGTATGCAATAATGCACACAGAATAAGTTGTGGTTTTCTGCCGCCGTTAGCCTGTGTGACAGGGCATCGATGCAATGCAACACGGACTGCAGTCAGTTGCGGTGCCCTGACTGCTACCACAGTTGGGCGCTGAGGCTGTTTCACAGGTGGAATAAGGTGGGCAAATGGGAATTGTTGAAGAACCCAAAGAATACGCAATTCCTCTCTTCCATTGCATACCATATTTCCACATGAGGCTTCTCAATAGAAGCAGCTTCTCTTGCATTTGTTGATCAACGTTTCTGTTGCATTTTGTCATGTGCATGCTGTCAAATAGGATGAATTTTATGTTCAATTTAGTCAATGTACATGATTTTCAGGTCCGTAACTGGTGATTGCGTTTCAAAGTGAGATATGAAGGTGTAATTTCCTTTTTTGCCGATTTAGCTGAAGAATTCGACTTCCAATTCTAAGTTGGCATTATACTACTTATAATTGACTAAGTATATGTGAGCGTATTTTTTGTGCTCGCATTTTCTCATCCACACAGGTGTGTTTTGTGGTGCCATAGTAATACACAATGCATAAGTGAACTTTTCACCCATCCATGATGACACTGGAGCCTATTTTTTACATCGTCAGCTTGCATTTCCTCTTTATCACGTGACAAATTCACACATTATTGTTGTGCATTGTACTTGGAGCACAAAATCCGGTTACCTGTTGCCTCCAGTTGCAGAAGTACTGTTAGAAATGCTTGACAAGTTAATTAAGGCAGTAAAGGTGTCAACTTTCCTTAAATTTCCCGGAGCAAATGGTAGCCATTGGTGTGTAAGGACTTTCTACCAAAAGCAGAGCCTCCAAGATGTACGCAGGCGACATTGGGGTAGTAACTATTGAAGTTTATTCCTCGTTGCTGCTAAAAAGAATCCAGTCCTGAGAATGCATTTTTTGCGACCCAACGGCTACCACATTTACCACGAATAAAGATGAAAATAAATTTGTCTAAACTACAGAGGTATGTAAAGGCCACAGCTGTTTGATGACTACCTACCTGGGTGGCTTAACCATCGCAGAAATTAAGTCTCTTTATGCGCATTAGATTTTCCCATCAGTAATGCTTTGTTTATTTGACTACTTGTGGGAATGACAATCACGGTGGTGATCATCTTGCTCTTGCCGGGTGGAGCAGCATTTGGGGTTAGGCTATACCCTCGCTCCTACACTTTTCGACTCTCAGCCGTGCCCAATACCTACCACGACCTATTGAGAAATCTCGAGGCGTTACAATCTGGAGACTGTAAGTTGTCGAACGCATAACAAAGACTTTGTAAACAATTTTAGGCCGTGACAGAGGTAAATCCCTCTTGCTTTTGCGTGAAAGACTGCCTAGCAGTTAAGACGTGACTTGGGCATGAAAGGTAATGTTGGAAAGCTACAGTTCCCACTCATAAAATGTTATACTTAAGTTCACCAAAGACGAGAGTGAAGCGGGTTTTCCTCAATTAGAATGATTTAATTAATATGTTTATGTGCGTTCCCAAATAGTTCCCGTTCCGCATTTCTAGTCATTGGGGTTCAAATTGAACTCGTAATAACCCATTAAAAGGGAATAAAAGCAAAACGCTAACATCCTATACAACTTAGGAAATAAAAGTAAACAAACGAATGATTAATTTTGAACTTTAAATTGGGCATTAAGGATGCAAGGAAATTAACATTTTTAAGTCGCTAATTTAGCTTACAACCGCAGCTTAATCAGACCTGACAAATAACTGAAGCGCTGTGAATTTACTTCACTTCGAACAAATTAATTTTACGCAATTCCGTCGTTATACTACGCATTGAAAACAGAAAGTGTCAGGATTTGTTTGGATTTACTGTTCAGTGATGACATTTTCTTTGCTCTGGTCCAAAATACAATACCGATAGATAAAAACGCCTCTATTTTTCTATAATAGCTTCCACTACATGTTTGGCCATCGGAGATAGTGATATACGCCATTATGCATGCGCCCAAGTTAGACGGGAAAATTCATAATACCAAAAAAGACATACCTTTAATAATCAATTAACACGAACCAGGTTACCGTTTACAGTTTGATAAAAAACAACAAAGTAACTTTGGGAATTTCATCAGACATCCAAAAAAAATTGCGTAGATTTTTTAAAGTGCAAAAATAAAAAAAATAAAAAAGGCAACAACTCAAAATTTACTGTAAAGCCAAAGGCTACAAGGTATTATAAACAGTTTATTAATCGACCCCAGGCTTTTAAATTTGAAGATAGCCCAGATACAAATATATAACTAAACGCTGAACCATAAATTTAAAAAAAATTTTGAATGCATAAATTAACTTCAGAAAAAACGAAAGTCTCCACAACGCTGAAACCTCTGACAACACAACCAATTTATCAGCAGCGCAGCATAGCACATAATGTAGTATCCTATAACAACAAGGGAAATGCAGTAAACATTTATAAACCAAAAACCAGCTATTTGATCTGGTCCTTGTATGCGCAAGACGACCTTCGAGCCATGCTTCTCCCTAGAATATTTGTATCGAGCCCGACCTAAGGCCTTCTTCGATCTGGTGGGGAAGTGAGGGAGTGATGCAATGCAAAGCAGTGCTAAGCTATTATTTGCAATATTCAATGGAATTTACAAAATTCACGAGTTGCACAGTGTAGACGCACTGTATGGTGTTGGAGGTAGCAAGAGAGAGACGAAAAGTTTTTTGGATAGCCATAGATATTTAAAGGAAAGGGAATGTGTGCAAATTGGAATCGGGATTGTTGACATAGCTTTTGACTCCATAAGCATAAAGAAGTTTGTATGTTCCACGCTGTGTGGAAAGCAATGTGATATCGGTAGACATTATGAAGAGTGCCCAACATGCTAATCGAAGTACATATTTCGTGATTAATGCAAAAGTGCGAATCATTTTAGCCAACATTAGAATATTAAATTTTCTAGGTTTAAATTTGCTACAGATCAAGAAACTTATGACAAACACGAACAAGGGAATTCCTCCCTTTGTATGTGCAAGCTCCATTAGTCCTGTATGGTAATGTAAAATCTGGATTAAAAGTTATATCTTTAAAAAAAACAAAAAATTTAAGAGTTTTTAACCACACAGGGATTGAATGTCGCGGAATTCATCTCGACTATTGCACGACGAGGATATCGAATGATATTTTACTGATGGCATTGCAAATAACATGTTGTGCCTTTAGCATTGCATGCTTTGATGTGAAATCACGGATTATTAATGTAGCAAAGTTTTGTCAAAAATACGTCGTTGAAATTGCACTTATATCCTACCACTGAAATGTTTTAACTCTCCTATTTGTCTTCAAGGGTAGCCAGACGACGACCCTGTGTCGTGAAGCGCTAGCTTCGACTAGCAATAAACACCAAGATGTTTAATAGCGAGTTCGAAATAAGAATATTGTTTTACTGCGTTATCTTTTCGTCTTTTAACATGCTACTAAATAAATCAACTATCGGTAGGTGTGGCATGTCCCGTAGATGGCAGCTATTTTAGCAAGTAATGTTAAAATAAATATACTCCCAAATTTAAGAATTTTACTAAAGCTGGTGAGATATGCCAACATGCAGAGATTGAGAACATTTTAGTTTTTTGTATGATAGCAATTCTTATATTAAGAACTTGATTCGTACGAGGCCCAATGAACAAGGTACAAATAAACGCGTTTGTGAGTAGTAAATGAACATCCCAAATGCTCTTTGTAATGGCATTTTAAAGCCCATACTTCAGTTTATTTTTAAATCAATTGATTTGTGTTTAATATTCTCTCCCCTTTCTTAATACATTAAAATTATGGACATTTCATGACGTTCTGGTCAATGGCCTAAAGTAAATTTGAATGCTTTTAAGAGTTACACGCGTATTATGGTTAATCGTCCAACCATAGATTCCATTACTCATGTCGTAGGCGCTAACAAAACGTGTTTCCATTAAAATGAAGAGAACAATAAAAATTAGTAATGTCTTAAAATAAAAATAGAGGAACTGGGCCACATTCAACGCATATTGCATACAAGACGAAGTTTATGTATTTGTGAATTACAAGCAGAATAGGGTGACATTTACGCCGTAGCTGTGTTAATTCCCTTACCGAAGCGAAAATGTTAACCAAAATGGTGTAAAAAATAGTTAAACCTTTTAAATCCTTCAAACTTTTCCTTAATGGTTTCCAGTTATGGGGATCTGTATCATCCATTAAACGATTAAATTGATGCAGTTCTAAATGAAGACAGCCATTAACCTTGATGATTTTTACAATTTAAAATTAGTACTGTTTTGTAAAAAACACTAGGTGCCTATAAATTGTTAGCTTTAATAATAATTGTGCTTAACATCTGCATTCCATTCTGGAAAGCTTCTAACTAATCTGCTTAAGTCCACACGCAAATTTGATTTTTCTTAGGCACTTATCAGACAATTTGCCCAATGCATATTTTAACTGCTACGCAAATGGGCGGTTGTAAATGATTGACACCCAACAGTTTGCCAGTTGGTGACGAAAACATTTTAATGGCACAATGACTATAATCCCTCTTTCTGCCTTCTCTTAGGACTTCCGTACAGGTTACGCAGTAGACGCATTGGTTAAGACCTTGTTAAACTCGGACGAGGTTCGGACAACGAGCAATACCGCATCCACTGCGGTCGGACATGTGGTAAAAGATTCACAAAATAGGGTTGGAGCAGCAATTCGACAAAGAAATTAGCCTGCTTCAGTTGGCTAAATTTAATTTAAATGTGCTGAATGATCAAAATGCAGGGAACTTAAAAATTCTTGGAATACTTCGTTAACTTTTATCAAAGCAACACAAAGAAAAGGCTTTTTATGCCTCAATCAATATCCATAAACTTATGTCAGCAAAACAGTAGCTTCAATAAAAATCAGTTAAAGTTTTTAATGGTTTCGTCGTTATGGCAACTGTAACTAGTCTCTCCGCCATAATAATGCAAAAATGGTTGGAGAGAGGAAATGGACAACCTATCTGCTCATAAATTGCAGGTCGAAAGTATAATTTCTCATACAATGCCCAGTTAAATATCATATTCATTTTTTCTCGAAGACGGTGGGCTGTCGATTGATTTAACCACTAATGATGGGGAGGTTGGCAATACGGATAAGTTGATAACTGATCACTCATCCCCAAAAATTTACCACAAAGTCGTTAAAAGGAGTGCCGTTATTGGTACGCACTGCGACGGTGAACTTCAAATAGCAAATAACATCTGATTAAAATGTTTATCATACCACATCAGCCGATACTCAACTGTCAAATGTCAAAACGGCCGCTATGAAATTTTAAGCCCACAAGCGCAGTTCATGTGTGCAATTTAAAATATATTTTAATGGTTTTAGCTTAACATTTGCTCTGCCACCAAAAACCTAGCAGAAGTTACTTGCGTGTTCTCCATAAACGCCTTAGATAAACATTTCGATAAGGCACAGGTGCATTAGAAAATGACAAAATCGCTACTTCTGGCATGCCAAACTTAAACACAATGTTTCCTGTTATATTTTCACCAAGGAAACAAGAATTCGTCAAAAAGATGAAATCACAGCCGAATGTTGATTGTCAGATAATTGTTAATAATTTATTGGCCAAAACTCATTTATTGAAAAATTGATATACGTGATCGTAGAATTCACGATCGTTACAGTGCCGTTCATTGATGAGGCGAATGAAACACGGTTGATTAAGGCGACGGACACTAAAGTAAAATGCTAACATAAAAAATTATTTGAAATCAGTGTTTTTCTATTGATTTTTGGATCTTGTTACCAGAAGTTCCTCGAGATGCCATCGTAGGAATCCACTTTACGGTTCGTGTAATTTGATTCCATTTTAACAATTTAGTGTCAACATTACGCATCTTGAAATCTGGGCTTTGTTAGTATATTAACCAATGTAGCGGTAGACAATAGGTAAGTTTGGATAATTTGATAAGCTATTTGATTGTCAACTCTCTGTAATAGTTCTTTAAATTGATGAGATTTGTCCCACTGAAGGACAAAACTGTGTAAGCGCATGTATTATTTGAAGTATGAGTTTTTTAACCCTTAGCATCCAGACCAAGCATTTTGTTGACTTAATTTGTAAATAGAAATGTAATAGTAAGGTTATGTTAAAATTTAGTCCTAAATCGTAATAAAAATTTGATGGATCGTCTTTACTTTCCATGAATGCCTGTAAGGGCGTGAGAAAGAGTTTGGATATGCCAATACGAGATTAGTTTCGTAAGTTAAGAAAATCCGCTTGTTTGAGTAAATAAGTCTTTTTGAGTGTTATAAACTAATCATATAAAGCTTTTTCTGATTTCAATTTTGGATTATCTGGCATAATTTCGTACTATTGTCCTTGATGAGTACTTCTGTTTTACTAGCAACATTTTTACTCGTGGTAAACACTTACAACAGTGAAAACATTTATGTTTCTGATGGCCACACCACGTCTACCGGAAGTAATCGCATGTATGTCGGTGTTTAAATATAAGTTAATTTGACATACTTGCCTTTTTAGGCCACTCATATCTATTTTCATTTTAACTATAAACACAGAATGTAAATTTAGGAGCGTGACTGTTGAAGGTATTTTGACTGCAGTCATGTGATTGATGAAATGGAACCATACCAGGTCGGCAGTCCTTCATTTTTTTGTGTTCAAGTGTTCATGGTGATTTTAAACGTCTTCTAAACTTACGAAGAAGCCATGTAATTCTACACTGCATGAAGCCTAAAGTTAAGTAGATTTTGTTACGTCTTCTTTTCTTGTTTGCACTTTTTCATGGCGATACTCTGCGATGCAAAGAGTTCTTTTAAATTAGTCTAGAGATTTTTGAACTTCTTTACAACGGATAAGCTGACTATGATGTTTACCAACGGCAAGCTATTAACAAGTGAAGCGAAACTGCAGTAAACCACCCGGAAAATCGTCTCAGATTGCGGTTTTTCTTTACGTCTTTGCCTACACAATTTCGCATCGACATTTCACTAAATCTTCTTTTTTAAACATTTGTGTCTGAGCCTTTTTTTGTATTCAATGCACATTTTCATCAGAACAGTGGTCCATCTTCTGGTTCGGGTCCCGCATTTTTGTCAATAGGAGTTTTCATTCATGATCAAATCCTGGTTTCGGGTTGGCATGAAGTGGTTTTTAAAATACTTCCCATTTCTCTAATCTCAAAGGAGTTGAAAGTTGACACAACTGATTTGAGGGTGCCTTTTTTGCACCGTTAACTGCGTTGTGAAGTCTGGCTTGAGAGGTAAAATCAAGAGGAGCGATGGAAAAATGTCACTCATCTCAAGAGGAAAGCAATGCAATGCATTGTTTTTATGATGACTATCCTTGTAATCCAGACCATAACCCAATTTTTAATCTTTCTGCCTGAATACAAGCAGTAAACCCTTCTATTATGCCCTACGTATACCCAGTGGGACGTTTGGGAATGCTGCAATTAGTACCTACAACAAAGCAAATCGCATTCATCCATCTGAAGAATTTTAATGCTCGCAAAAAAGCCACCCAAATCTGACACAACTAGCTGTAAAAAGGGACAAAAGTTAAAGGGGAAAAAAAACCTTCAAAGATGCAATTTTTATTAACTTTTACCTGGACAAAATGTTTATCCCCTGGTTAAGTAGGACCCATCCAAATTAATTATGCAGACCACTGGAGAAGTATTTCACACTGTAACACCGAAAGGGAAGGAAAACTTGAGACACTACGTCTCCTCTCTGTTGACAATTTACAAGGGAAATATGAAGTCGCGAAGGCCTTTCAACATCGATGTTTCATTTTGTTGGCAAAAAATTTGAGGTTTTATGCTGTGGCGTACCGATTCACCAATGCAAAGTGGTGGCGCAACTTCTAAGTTATTGCAAGAAATCCCTTTTTAGCGTAAAAACAATTCACACCACTGAGGTTTTACACCTCTTTCCCATTTAATCCTCTTTCCTGAGAAATAGGGCTCAGAGTTTACAACTTCATTCATCATGAAAGGCACAACGCTGTCGAGGGTGCAGCGGTAGGCACCGCTATCCGCCCCAACCGCCCTCCCAGTCGATCGCTCGTCCTCCATCGCTTAAGACATTTCTTAAAACGTTATAACCTTATCATCACTATTTCACTGCCCAACGAAGATTCTATCCAAGTCATGTCAATAAGTTAATTCGCAAAAAAAATAAGAGTTAAAAAAGGCATAACTGAAATCCCAACCGACAAATACAGCCGTCCAGGTGAGGCGCGTGTCACCGTAATAACGCAGGCAGAGGTTTTTTTTTATTGCGCACTCTGTACTACCATCACTTAAGCACACGCTTTCTCCCTCAAAACCACTTCTCTCTGCCACCTCCACCCTCCTTCCCCCCTCCTCCTCCACCCACCTCTCCACCCTCCCAGTCTCACTCCCCTCCTATTTTTATATATTGTATGAAATTTTAAATTTCTTTTTGCACAAAAGTTTGCCTATCATTGTATAAAATAGATAAAATTTTACCACTTCATGGTAAAAAGGATGGAAAATAGAATAATGAAGTTGCCGTTCAATTGCATGATTTATGAACGCCTCAGTTCTTTCGAAAATGCACTTTTTCTCCCACGTAGTTGAGGCGTTGTTTTAAACTCCTGATAAATACACACAAGCAGAATGTCAAATGCGTTTAAAGGCGAAGGAGAAAAAAAGGCAGAAAATGCATCAGAATTTAGGTTTGAAGACATTAAGCAATGTGGTAACATTTGGCCTTGATTTGACCTTGACCAATGCTTTGACCTTGACACCGAGCATTTGACTTTGAAATTATTAAAAGATAGAGCAAGACAAACGAGAAAACAAGCAAATTTTTGCCTTTGAAGCATAAAACTGTAAGCTGCGGCTGCAAAGACAGGTTCAAAGGCTGCTTCGAATGGCTCACTGATACTCCACGGCTCGGTGTGCACATCAAGTGTAATTTATGGGGAAAGGAAAAGGTTTTTTTTCCTTCCTCTTTTTTACGCATGATAAATATGTAAGCAAAAGGGAGGAGGTTGGAGATTTAATGATTGCTTCAAAGATTCCCTTCACTGCACCATCGTCCACCGATGACATTGTAAGTGCACTTGTTTGGTGATGCATGGCCTTTTATCTGCCACTGCAATTAGGCTCGAGCACTTAATCTGCAGGTAATTGCTCCTCGTCTGGTAGATGTATTCGACCTGAAATTGCTCGTTTTTTTGTGTAAGACAATACCCAAATTACTGCCTTAGCATTGAGACGAATCCATGTAAATGCCTTTTACCCTCACTGCCATGAATCGAGGGTTTAAACCAAAAGTAAGTAAGTTCTACAGAGTGCTGAAATCTTTGCAAACAGTTTGAGCCTCAAAAATGTGTTTTAATCGAAATTGCAAAACAGTATGAACGGGGATGGAGGTATAACGTTTCCGGTGACGATAAATTTTTTATGGGCTAAAATTAATTACAGTGCTAAAATTTTCACCGGTAGGCGTGTTATAACATTCACTGTTTTTAAAGTGGTGGGTACAAGGAGGAAAAACTGAGAAGCTTCCAATCGCCCTGCCAATTGTGCTGGTTAGTGGAGTCGTTCTCTACGGGGAGGTGAATTTGAAAGACAGGCTCGAAAGTGAACATTTGCCGTTTCTGCATGCACGCACGCATCTTATTGGATGCTCACGGTGCGCACGTATGTGCCATCTTGAGGGCATTTGTATTTGCCTTTTAAAAGGCCACCATCTCATTGGTGGTGAAGTGGACCAATAGTTTTCGCGTCTTTTAGACACGAGTCTACTCACTCAATGAAAAACAGCGTCCGCATTCATTTTGTTCACACACACATTGTACCGGAGCTGATGTATTTGGATCTATAAGTAGTAAATGCGTAAGTGTGCTGTAAAAATGTTTACACCTCATCACTCCCTCTTCTCTAATTGGTAAATTTAGTTTACAAACATACTTCTTAGTATTGTCGCCTACAAGGCCAGCAGTGAAAAAAATGCCCGACATGAATGCTGTCTTTGCGTTTATTACCTTCTTTTTACAGATGTTCATCTTCTCTAGATCGGTTCGAATTTCACCTCTGGCCCAACTCAAACCTCTAATTTAGTGAAACCCAACACCTCTGTAATTAAACAAAACCCCCTTTTTGAGTAATTATTTTAACCACTAAAAGGAGTTAGGAAAATCTGAATTTAAGGCCACATTGAATTGTCTCTTTTGTTTACACCTTTTTACTTATTGTGTACTCCCCGATTTTGTGAGTCGTTGCACAGTGCTGGGTAAAGCGTGAAGTCCTCTCTTAACAATCGCACAAACTAGATCGCTTTTTATTCCATTTAAGAAGCCCTTTAGAGGGAATACTGTAAAGGGTGGGGAAGGACTTGACCACAGACCTCATTAGGATGGATGCACTTGTAGCACAGCGTTCAGACAACGAAAGCAAAATGACATTCTTAACATCCTGGACGCTTTTTTCCCCTCCCCACGAAATCGCAGTACCTTCGAGGCACTAAAGTGGTTTGCAGGTCGGAAGGTTGTTTTTCTTTTAGGTATTTCTAAAAACTAAAAGTCGTGCATATGCTAGGAGGACGAGTGGGGTTTGGTGGCAGGAATCCGTACGGTTGACATTTTTATTTTGTTTGGCCTCACTGCCAGAGATTGTGGGAGACCCAACTTTTCTCTTTCTCCCTCTCTCTCTCTCTCGTTCCATTATGGCAAAGGGAGTAATTAAATGTTGGTGGTGTGGGTGCGATTAGCAAGATTTAATCTATGCTTGAGGCGAAATTGGAGAGACGAGATGGATCGCTCCAAATGCAACAATATTTGATGCAAACTAATGTTTCAAGCTTGGCACACTCCTTGCCAAAGAGGGAGCAGATAATCGCATGTTTTGGCGCGAGGTGGAGGTGAATGGTTATGCAAACTATAAAATTAAACAAGCCGCTCCATCTCCTATGCGCCGACTTTAATAAAATTCCATGGATGGGTGCAATCAGAGCATATTGTCCTGCCTTGTGGATTTGTACAACTCCATTTGGTTTTGTTTTGTGGAGGTACCGAATTCGAGTGCGGTAAATACCGACGGATGGAAAAGGGGAAGACGAGGAGGA
>UYWX01020495.1:7099-18232 GCA_900622495.1 Hydatigera taeniaeformis | reverse complement strand
CACCTCCTCCTCCTCCTCCTCCTCCTCCTCCTCCTCGACCTCCTTGTCTTCAGCGTCACCATCAGCAAGCTTAAAGGGAGGCTTCTGGAAAGACCACATCATGGTAAAAGTGTGTCAAGGTTTTTGCACTTCTCCTTGCTTACCACCACTGGAATGGGCGAGGGTGGAGGGAAGAGGAAGGATCAAGGGCCAACGGGATAATTTGTATTTACAGATCGGATCACTTTTATCATTCACACATGTACCCAATCCTTCACGCTACACTCGGATATTTGTATAAATAAAAACAAATGCTTCACCCTAGAGGAAATTGATACGTTGGTCAGATGAAGTGGTTCTACCCAACAAAAGCCTTTTTTATTGCTCTAAATCGCCGCCTCATTTTAAACAAAATGGCATAACTGCACGAAATTAATTTTAGCATATGTTGAATGTAGCCGTAAGAGATGGTGAGTTTTGAATTTTGCAGCAATAAAATTAAAATTTGGTTCACTTTAGAAGTGGGTAGTGGTTATCGTGGTTGACAATATGTGGGATGTGATAAACCGCCACACAAAAATTTGGTTTTACTTCCTTTTTGGTAAAAACTTACTTCCAACAATGCCAAGGCATTTATTTAGTATCAAAGGCAGACGATACGACAACTTTTGATGAACTGAACGTGACTGATGTGAGAACTCCAGAGCATGGAGTTTAACATCGCAGGAAGAGTAAAACACTGAGTTAGGGCAGGAGTTGTTCGAAAAGCAATTTTCCAGTTTCCGCTGCTATCGTGTTTATTTTTTTGTCCCCAAATCTCTACCAATGGTAATAAATCATGAACATTTTTCTAACTCAAAAAATCGTTCACAAATGTACCATGTTGAATACGTGAGATAAAATCGCAGGAAAAGTAATAAACTTCTCGAAAAATTCAACAATTTGACCCAGTGGTTGAGACGAACAATTAGGGAGACTGAAAATACTGAACGAAAGGTTTATTATAAGCCTTAGCAAGGAAAGAGGTGCTGATAAAAACCTGCGGTCAGATTAAAACCTTGAATTTTTCATGTGACTTAATTTTAGAAACAGTTTGTAAAGAAAGAATTTCATTACTAGCATGTTAAAGTCAAGGTGGAGGGTTAGCATTAATAGTTTAGGTAACATGATTGACACAAGTTTGCGTAATTACTCAACAGCCAGCAAGGGCTTATTCACGCAAATTTCTGCAATTTAATCAAGTTCGAGGTAAGCGTAGACGTGAAGGCCATTGTATGATGTGTATTTTTATTTTTAAAGGACTCAAAAACTCAGACGAAAAAATGATAACATTGTGCGTCATGCTCATTATGTCCGCGAGAGGTCAAAATGCGGGCCAAGGTCATTATCCGCATGACGGACCACACATATGGAACCTTGAAAATTATCCAGTCAACCGAAAAATTAGTAAGTTAAATTTTTGATGTTAATATTTGGAGAAAATTCAACTTGTTTTTGCTCTTTAGCCGTTAGGTTCCGCATAAATTATGCAAACAGATATGAGATTTCATGAAAAGAGCTAGATATGAAGGTTACCAAAACAGTATCCTCAGTTTGAGTTGCATTAATAGGATGTAGTTTTAGACGAACATATTTGTGATCGGTAATGCACAATAATAATAAAGGCGAAAATTTTCGTATCTGTTATCATCAATGGTTTGAGGCAAACTTGTTGTCATACCACATTTCTTTTTCAGAAATAGTAGTTTGCCTTCATTTTGGATGAGATTCTCTTTTTACTTTCAAATCATACACTGGAATAATAGAGGCCTACCAGATTCATATGGTCACGTTATTGCTATCAAAAGGATAAACATAAGACAATGTGAAATTCGCATTTATAGTATTCGATTGGTGCCAAAAAGGATTCTCAAGGGCCGCGTTTACTTAAGCGATGTTGACGTAATTTGACCTTGATTGCCATGCATATTGTGACTACACGTTATTTCAAAAATTAGGCTGCCAAATTCGTTCGCTGAATTTTAACAGTTCATTATAATAACACCGCAAATACTGTTAAAACTTTCAATTTTTATTGGAAAAATGCTTCGTATTTACACTGATAATACATTTTTGTTCAAACTTAATGGATGTGATAAATAGAAATTCTTAGTTTTTGACGTATTATTTTGCATACTCACGTTTATCTGCTAGATGTATTTATTAAAATAATGAAGACTTAGCTATGTTCAAGATTTTTGCAAAGCAATAATTGATATTGTTGTATTTGCTTTTGCTAAAATTTGCCAACAATAATTAATGAATTGTGCATTGGTAGTCCTCACCAAAACCGTCGCTCAACTGTCCAAACTCTCCTGGTAGAGGACGGTTGGAAGAAGTAACGAATTTGCTAAAAGCATTGCATTAAGGCTTACAAATCTAGATGGTAGATCAGCCGAATATGTAATCCTTGATAAACTGGCACATTTTTTGGGCTTTACTCCTTATAAACGCTTGGAGGAAAATAACATATGCTGAGGGAAATTTCTGTTTTAGTTTAAACAGGGTTTACTTCTCGTCTTAGCCAAAGAATTAGGTTTAATTTTTTCAAGTTTTTTATTTGCAGCAGCATATTTAGATTTCATAAAATGGCTACGTATTCAAAAACCCAATTATTTGAGGAAACTCAAATGTCTAAACATAATTTTAAGATCAATTTTACATTTGATTTAATGAATGCACCACTAATTTCATATTTATACTTCAAAATATGAATATAATGTAAATTCGATTCCACGCGAAGCTTTAGAACATGCGTAGCAATGATTATTTTATATGCACATTGTGATTCCTCCGAAGATCCCAACCTCAGCATCTTCGCTCACACTGGAACCAGTTACTAGGCCAGTAGCCCATTTAGTTCAGGAATTTAATCAACCTTTTTGGTTTAACTGAGAAGCAAATCTTAAAACGAAGAAAATTTCCGGTCTCCATATGCCCTTACGTAGCTCACTGGACCGTGCACTTTCTGTTACCAATTTTCGGTTTTCATTTTTTTCGTGAACAACAAGTTCTAGATGCACTGCCTAACTTTATTTGTTTAATTAAACACAGCTAACTGTTAAACTATTGAACGAGCGTTTATATTAGTGGCTGGATCCTAGTTTGAGACGGGAGACCATCTTACAACGCGTTATTTAATCGTGCAATTTAATTTAAATCGTAGAGGCAGTGATTGCAAGTCCCCATGAAAATGGGTAAGATAAAAAAGAGCATCTCCTGGGAAGCAAAAAAGGTTATCACACAAAACGAAGGTATGAAGTTTTTTGGGAGCGATGAATAATGTACGGGAAGTATGTGGTCATGTGTAAAAGAGAGCAATTTTAAATGCTCGAATGATCTGCAAAATCGTCTGCTACAACTAGATAGACGAGTTAAACACTGGATTTCGCTATAAGAGCAAAATCTATAAATGTGCGTCAGGGAAGACCTTGTTTAAGTATGCAACTTACCGCAAATGGCACCTCCGGCGTCTGAATATCCACTTAGCTTAATGATTGGCTCCACTCTTTGGATGTTTAAAATACCAAGTGCAAACAGTTGCTCTATGGGGCGAAATGAGTATAGTGCCATCTTATGCATCTGAAAAAAACATTCTAAGGAATTGCAGTTACGTATACGCATAAAGCTTTTGCTGTGAAGCTTGCTAATGCAAAGAAGGATTACGTCGACCTTTCTTTCAACTTGTTCTCCCTGATATCCCGTTATGCATATGTTAGCAAAGATTAGGGGTTTGATTTTTTTGGTTATTCTCGAGGCACCTAATATTTTGGAATCCTTGAAGTTATTAGCTAATTTATTTAAAAGACTTTACTTAATTCATTTAAGTAAACGTTTTTTATTTAAACATGTCAAAAGGAAAGGCATTATTTTATTCAACCTTTCTTTAGGTCGCCCTTTTTGATTCGGGAACGGAAGTATGTACTGCATTGACGTTTCTCACGACATTTGCGGCATTCTGCAGAGTGGTCGAGTGCATTGCATAATTCAGCTTTTCTCACGCCTTAACTGATTGAGGTGAAATTTGCAATTTGCCCTTAGCATTTGGAAAGAGAAGCACGTTAACAACGACATCGAATTTGTTTTGCATACAATTAAAGCTGTTGCGAATTTTTGATAGACTAAAGACATGTTAGCATACGAGGCCAAGAATTTAAGCTCAGGATTTTAACTTTAGATAAACGCAAAATAGGCTCAATCTACAAATTAGCATTGTCATGTGTTAGTAAATGTGCCTTTGTAACGTAATTATAAACTGTAATTATATCTTGCGGAATCCAAAGCTTAAATTTACTCACCTTAATTTCAAAGCGAAATTTGAATTGGGTTAAAATAATTGGTCCGTCACTTGTGTTCTCCCGCTAAGTTGGCTTGTCGGGGATTGAGATACCACTGCTAAATCTACTTCAACCACTTACGCATGATTTATTTAAAGGTTCCATTTTATGGACTCCCAATTAAGTAGTATATGACGGGTTTGTTTAGCTGTGATTGGTGGATTGATCTGATTGGTGGGTTTGACTGACCATCCACGTAATTGGAAGCTGTGAGCAAACAAGTCCGTGCTAGGTTCTGCTTTTCAAAACCGGACTCTTGCAAATATTAGGTGCTTGCATTACCACATAGTCATGATATGAGTCCACTTATTATCACCATAAGCTTGATTATTCAACTCGGATGTTTTACTAATCGTGTCAGCAGCCAATGGTTTAATTTGGAAGTGCTCAAATCCTATCTCAACAACACCAGTGAGTATTGCAAGTAACTTATTTTGCCTAATCTTTAAATACATAAAATCTGATTCGTTAAAGAATTTTTGGCCAATTTCTTTGAGCAATTGTTAGCTATCATCGAGTTTCATTTAAAAAATGCACTCAATGCCTTCTTAAGCGACGAATTTGACTTACAACAACAATAAATGACCGAATTTGGGGGAAAAAATTTGATGCAAGATAAAACCGCGTAAAAAGCAGCTAACTACATTCGGTTCTTGTCAGTGGGATTTCGTATTGTAAAAAAATAGGAAAATACTTTTGTTTCTGTTAAAAAGTACTTGAATTTCTGCACCCCTTTAAGCCGTTTTGGTGGAAATTGTCCTCTTGCAATCAACTTCACTGCAATGCGCCGGTGTATCAGCACCCATTTTGTGTGTCTGTCTTCCCTCTCGGTCTCAATTTTCACCTTTTTTTTGTGAGCAACGTGCAGTTTAAAAAACAAATGAAAAGCGCTTTTCCTAAAAAAGTGAACCGTTTTTATTAAAAACGAAATGGATTAAGCGATGCATTTCAATACACTGCCTTGACAAGTTCAATTTTATGCAAATATTTTACATGCTACTAGTCTGTTTGTAAATAAGTATGAGGGTTAATTTTCACACACTAACTGTGTGTGTGTTGTTTGTTTGTTTGTGTGTGTGTGTGCGTGCGTGGGTTTCACACACGCCCCAGTCTTGTTATACTCCAATTCCTCCAACCGGCTGACATTAATTTTTAGTCCAGGTGCTTAAGTGTGTGCGCTCCCTTCCATTAAAGTGTCAAATACTCATTACCCCTAATTTCGCAAACTTTTAAGTCTTTTTCTTCCTCTCCTCCCCACTATCACCCCTCGCGCCCCTCCCCCAACCCCTTTCCATCCCTCCTAGAGAGGGAGGGAAAGAGAGAGAGAGAGAGAGAGAGCGATAGGGAGAATCCTCTGGTTGGTCTGACTTATACACGGCAATAGACTTTTCACTTCATTTTCTCACCCTCGTTTCTCCTTTACCTTTTGGCATTGCGTGTTCCCTTTAAAAGGATATGCCGGTTTACTTTAGTAAAGGTATAATTCTTCGGGTGAGAAAAGAGACACCTCTTTTTTTGCACTAAAAGTTGGGCCTATCAACGCATTATTAATTAAATAGTTTATTTTATTGTACGTGTTACACACCAGCACAAGTTGATTGACTTTGTCGCAACTTAAAATACTCTCTTGTGATTTCGGCATGCATTTTAAGTACAGTTTCTGTGCTAAAGATTAAAATGGAAGACAGTTTGACATGTTAGCCATCAAATTTACCAACAAAATCAAAATTTTTATCATTTTTGACATATACTACTTTTCTCATAAGTAGTAGGTGCAAAATTAAACATTTTAAAAGGATAGCGTTTAAAACCAACCGTGAACAATCCGGTGGCAGCAAAATGAATGCGCAATGAGTGCACAAGCCCTCTAAACCGCCATATTTATGATGATTTTTCCCACTTCCGATTACTCAAGGCACTTGGCGGGGCCGACGACGGTGCCATGTAGGGAGGAGGTTTGAATGAGAAAAAAGACATAAAAATAGATTTCCTGTTAATCGGATATTTACAACAGGTCATTAAGTACTAAAATTTTTCTCCTTAACTGCTTAAAAAATGAAGGAAATTTTGTTTGCACTACTACTAATCCAAAAAAGTCATTTGATGGGTTAAATAAGTGTCCAAATGGAAAGTAAAAATGGCAAAATTTGGGCATAATAATCTTAAAAAGTGGAATAAAGTGAGGCAATTTCATCAGCTAAACTTTTGGCCGAATGACTTGTGTGTGAATACGAGACCTGTGGTAGTGTTCCAAATTCGTGTTTTGTGCCCTAAGGGTGCTATAACTTATTTATTAATAACTAATCAAGTCTTTTATGTTTACCACCTATGAATAAAAAGAAAGAGAGAGAAAGAGAAAAAAAAGTGGAATTAGAAGCACAGATACGCCATTTACGAGGGGGTTTGAAAAGGTTGGTGCGTGTGTGTGAGTGTTATCGCTGCTGGATGGCGGAACGGGTACCTTCGGGTGGTCCCCTCACCAATGCGTCGTGTAGAGTAGTAAAAAATTGCCATGAGAAGGGCAAATTAATTTCCAACAGGTCATCAGCAGGTCAAATTGCCATCAAGGTAACGGTGGTTTGGAGGCTTTGCAAAATTCCCCTACGTGAATGCCTTGGCAGGGAGTCAAGAAAGCCACCGAGTTAATTAATTTTCTCATATAAAAATATATCAGCTAAAAACCTACACAGGAGGATCTAATTAGTCCAAAATTCAAATTTTCCAACCAAAGGCAGAAATACGAACGGCAACGGGGTTGAAAGAGCAAGTCTCTTGGATTTGTGGATGGAGTTTAATTTTTAAAAAGGTTTTAATCCCCGCCTATCTGGTCTTTGTTGACTTCTGACAGGGCTAATTGAATTTTAACGTACGCGAGGATCAAATTTTTAATTGGTTTTACTTTTAGGTCAAGCTCAAATAGTTCAGGCGCCAAAAAATGTGGCTGTAATGGAGGGTGAGGATGCACTCTTCTTTTGCGGTGTTGAAGGCAACCCCGAACCCACCATCGACTTCCTCCTTGATGGTCAGTCTGGACGGTTGTCCAGTGAGACGGGCAAAATAATCCCTCTTCCTGGGGGTGGAGGCAGTCTTTTGCGATTGTTTAAAGTCTCCGCCAAGCAGAATGGCATCAAAGTGGAGTGCATTGCTAGCAACCCCGTTGGCAGTGATAAGTCCTCAGCCCAATTAAAAGTTTACAAGTATTCTGACAGTAAGTAGACCATCATAAAACAAAATTTGGCCACCTGGAACTGTAATTTATCCCTTTTTTAATGCTCTAAAGTGCTCTTTTGGTGTATACCTTCACTTTGATTTCAAGCATGCTACTTAAAAGACCATTTAAGTAGACGTGCAAGCCTAATTTAGATTTCAGCAGATAAGTGCACTTTAACATCCACTAATCAGCAGTATGTTTTAGCGTCGAAAACATTTTCTAAAGCAAATGCACTAAGAAGCTGAGTATATAAAATTATGCTTATAAAGCCAAGGTTCATCAACTAGTATTCATCGCTTGTTGCCTTAAACAAATGTGGGGATTAATTTTATAGTGGACAACTCTTGATTACAATTCGCCTGTTTTTTCTTTCTCATTGGACCTGCAGTTCGACCCACATAACTAATGAGCAATTGAGTTGTTGGTATAAAGTGCCACAAGTGAACAGTCCAATGACTCTCCAGACGCCCATGTTAGCCATCCTTCTGACTCTTTTTATTATGCATATTCAGGTGTTCCTGCAGGTTTTCCGCGATTTGTTCGCTCCCCAAAGTCACAGGCTATTGATGTGGGCAAAAGTGCTCATTTAGACTGTGAGGCCGAGGGCACACCAGAACTTAAATTTCTCTGGCTCAAGAATGAAATTCCCGTCCAGATACAACAAAAAACACCGTCTTTCGACTACTCAACCAAGTACGACTACGATGCTTCATTGGATGCACCAAATATAGGTAATTATTCTAATTTTTATTATTTAATGCTGACCACTACGAATAAAGTAGGCGCAATTTTATGAGCACCTTTGTACTTACAAATTTGGATCTCCAGTCGCTCTTTTTTTGGCTAAAGAGCACGCCTTATTGCCCTTACAGTTGCACCCTTAAAGCCACTTTTTTGTAGACTTTTTCAAGCCAAAATTCATCCACCGCGCGCTTTTTGTTTAAAATAGCTCAGCAGAGCGGGTTTTGAGAGGAGCGCAAATTATAAAAAAGGAAATCGATGCCAAAAATTGAAGTAACTGTCATAGAAAATTTTGGGGGAAAAAAGTATTAAGCAAAGTAAATGCGTATTTATGTTCTTTTTCTTGGCTGTTACACCATCAGTTAGGTGTTTACCTTCTCTCCCTCTCTCTCTCTCTCTCTCTCTCTCAAAATGCGGAATGAGAAGTGTCATCTCCATTTCAAAATAGATTTCAAAAAAGAAGGAGACAAATTACTTGAATTTGACAATCGTAATTACACTTGGTCAGGTGACACAGTTAAAAAAAAAGTGAGTAGTTGTGTGTTGCAAGGAGTTTGATCGGTCTGTGGTGGCTGACTTCCTTCAAATCCTCCTCGTAAAATTGTCAAATTATTTTTAATTGCGAAAAAAAAAGAACAAAGGAGAAGTAAAAGTTAATGCTACTTTTTAAGCGTAATTATGAGGTGTAGCAATTAGAGGTGAAATTTAGTTTTGAAGTGGAGATATTGTAGAGGCGTGAGACTGTTGGCATGTCTGGACAACAATCAGACCGGTTCAGCCAAACTGAAGTGACAACTCGAGAGTTTGTCTCAACTTCTCTCCCCATTTTATGGACGAAATTGAGTGCTGTCCTCGGTAGCTCATCGGCATTTAGTCCCTGGTTCCCTCGATGGGGCCACACGTGGATCTGAATTCCGTTTGTCCGACAAAAAAAAAGGATCAGAGACGTGAAATTGTGCTAACAAACCTGTGTGTCTCCGAGTGGAAGGTGTAATGGAGAGAAATGGGTTTAATCTAAGTCAAAATCTCTTCATAAACTGTGACCCTTCTATCGTTAATGACCTTCCTCAAGAGCATGAAAGTGGATTTTGTGTGTTTGTGTGTTGTCCAACACTTCCGTTGTGGTGAAGTACAGTTAAGTTTGCTTTGCTCAAACCTTGACGAGACCACAACCACAACCGATTTTCAACGTCTCACTTTGCCTAGCCACACTGCAATTTGTGACTTCGAGGAGCCCATTTTTATCCACAATTTCGACTCAACTTGTCTGCTGCTCCGCTGACCGCATTGTCATGGGGGGACGTATTGGCCGTCCCTTTTCCCTACCCTTGTGACCACAGTCACAGACTCAATACGTGTGGGGCAAATTTGGTTTACCTCCGAGGTGTTTTTTTTTGTTTTCGTTATTGTTATTTAATATTTTGTTAAAAAAAGCCAACAAAAGTCCTACATCTGAAGGCAATCTCATTTACTACTCAATTTGTGGGTGGTAATGCATGCTAAAAATTGACCTGGCGCCAATTGCATTAACATGGGAGGCTCGTTTTTGTAAATTTTTCTCCCCTCGTCGTCCCCCTCCCCTCCCCCTCCTCCCCAGATCTTGAAAAATTTTAAACATTATTAATTGCACAAATTTTTCAAACCATTGTCGTCCCCCCCCTCCCCAAATAACCGCCTTTTTTGGCCAAGAATTTCGCCTCTCAAAGCATATGTCACATTTGTGTTTTTTTTTCTTTATTTTCACCATTTTTCCTATCCCAACCTCTTCCATCCCCGCCCGCCACCCCGCGTGTCTCCTCCTCCCCTCGCCTCAACCCTCCACTCAAAACGCAACAAAATAGTGAAAATGAAGAAAAAAAAAAGAAAAAGAAAAAGAAATCCAGTGTGCATAGTGGTAGTAGCGTCCTCCTTTTTCCTTTTAAAGACCTGAAAAAAAATCTCAACATTACGCACCTCTTTTAGATCAATAAGATAAATAAATAAATAAACAAAACAAAACGAAGTTGTACATTTGGGACTTATGAATTAGAACACCCACACCCACACATATCGGAGGCTTTTTATCAGCTGCAAACATCTCTATCTTCCTGCTTTCCACTCCAGCCCACCATCCACTCTACTTCGAGAGCGTTAATTCCTCCGACGACGCGCATTACGAATGTGTTGTTTTCAACCAACACGGATCAATTATGAGCTCAAAAATACACTTGGCTGTAAAAGGTGAGTTTTGTGTGCCTCTCTCTCTCTCTCCTCTCGTCCCTCTCTCTCTCTCTCTCTCTCTCTTTCCCTTTGCGATGATTTTCATTTAAACCTGTGCGCCACCGCTCGGGCATGGGTGAGGGAAGCAGGCGCTGCCTCTCTCTCGCTTGCTCGCTTTCTCTCTCATGGAAGCTACACACACACTGATCAGAGTTGAAGAAGCAGCCACGGGACTGCATAGGCAACTGGTCTGATTCACCGGAAAGATAATATGGATCTCGCCTGATTGGTCATCTTTTATTAACACAAAGTAATAATTGAGCCACTTATCGAAGCCTTAATGCAATATTAATTAAGTAGGCTAGAAGCATCCGGTTTTGCCTATGTATGTGATGCAGTGCATTTGCGAAACACAGAGAGAACATAACGTAAAGTTGCAAGGCTTCTTTTGTGTATTTCTGTTGCCTTGCATTTTTGTTTTTCTTTTAAACTTAATCTGAACAATGCTGCAATCTGCAGACTGTGCAAATGGCCAGGGGAGCCCAATTGCAGAGCTTCAAAAATTTCCAGGCACCATCCAGGCACGCGCACAGATCCAGGCACCGCTCCAGTGATTTGCTTTAAAGG
>UYWX01020494.1:0-40545 GCA_900622495.1 Hydatigera taeniaeformis | reverse complement strand
CGAGGTGGGATGGAAGGACGGTCTCACTGTTGTGCCCAAGTGTTGGCTACGCGAATGAACCTACCACCACCTTCCAAGACACCACTAGAAAGGTACGAGAACAGGGTTGGTTCGAGAGTGAAGTGCATCTGTCGCAGAGGCTGAAGGTAAGGGTAGCGTTTTTTAGGTTTGAAAGATGTGTAGACAGAGGATGTTTGGGATTTGGGGGGTGGAGTGTAGTGCTTTTTGGTTGTCGTCTTCTCCCACTCGCGACCATTGGTGGAAGCAATGGATGGTGGGGAACGTGGAATTCGATTTATCGCATTACTTCGGGCATACTAGACACCTACTAGATGAAGCTGGCTTCGCGTTTGCAATGATCTAGACCGTAGCTTTTTGACAATGACAGTGAGAAGTGCTTTGCCAGGGCAACGAAAGGCTAACACGAGTCATACAAACGGTTATTTGTTATGGGCTCAAGTTAGCCAAGACGGGGACAAAGCTTAAGTAAGCACAACTGGGGAAGAATGCGCACCACTTCCCGTTACCTGTAATAATAGAATTAAAGATCAAGTTGCATTTAAGACATTCTCAAACTGAGTGCTCCAGAGAACGCCACAATAAATACCCACTGAGCTTGGAAATGATGCCATTTTGATTCCACCAGAGAGTTTTTTTAAGGCGATCAAGAAGCTTGTGTAGATCCTCTGAGCATCTAGATACACCTTTGATAATAGTAATGCATGAGCTCAGTACCAAAACTCCAACGCAAGTAAAGTCACCTATTTGGGCCGCAATTGTGATAATGGTACTCGCTTCCTTTAACGTTTGCTTTTAGTGAGGGACCGCTTAGCTCCTCCATCTTTGCACATTCAGGCCATGTCAGTGCTTTGAAGTCATTTCTTTCACCAGAAATACATTTTCTGTCTATTTACTACGTCTTCTCGGGCCTTTACGGAGGTTTAGGGGAGCCGCACCAATAACTCAAGTCTAGAGTTTACCAACCAGAGGAAGTAAGTAGGTTAGCGTAGCAAAGTAACAAGTACAAACTTGGGAATTCACAATCAATTTAGGAAGATCCTTCGGTTACCTTAGAAAAGAGCAGCTTAAGTCAAGTGTGTTTAAAAGTATCACTCAGGCACGATGCGGATAGCTGGGCTGACTTTCGCGATGGGCCCGACGCTACAAATCCTAACTATGGAGGGAACCAATGGTAACTCTAATACCCCTTATTACCCCCACTCAATGGAGCTTGCCCTCACCAAGTTTACACATAGGGAGAGGCCAAAGAGAAAAATACTAGGACTAAACCGTAACATTGGAAGTTTATTTTCACAAAAATCACCAAGACAATGAAAAGGTCTCAGTTCCATCAAAGTAGGATGTGTCGAGGATAATTTCCTTTTAGGAAGGATTACACATGTTTAAATAGCACACGTATTTGGCGAAAGCAGAACTCTGCATTTTCTTGCGTAACAAACGGACTTAAAAACGCATTAAAAGGTTCATAATCATTTAACATTACATAATTGAGCATGACCTTGACACGATAAGTATGAGCACCCTCTGCTCTACTCTGGATCAAAAAAATTGGAAAAATTTGCCGCAGGCCATGATGTTAACGTCCATACCGGGACGCTGGATACGATAGTCAACTTGGGATTGGTGAGTAAGAAATGAGTCAGAGGTCAGAGGTCAGACGTGTCTCAGCGCCATTCTACCTCTGTTTAGACAGCCCATAAACTAACTGCATTTCATCGTCATCAAACTCACACCCATTAATTTTGGACGGGGACATTCAGATCACGAAATCTAGCATTGGAAATGATATTTACTGTAGAAATTGGAAGAGAGAAAAGAGTAGGTCGAAGATCATGAGTGCATGATTAGCTTTGGTATCCAGTGCGGAGGAAATAAGCGGAATTCAATCGATCTCCAAACAACAACGAAGTGCCACCCACTTGTCATAATTATTCTGGCAAGGCCCTCACATAAGAAAATGCTGTTAAAAACAAGCCCTGAAATATCTTAGAATCACATGCACGCAAGTAGTGAGTGTGGCTGCTTTAAAAGGGTGTATCACTTTCAGATACTTGACGCGGTTCAAGAGCCAAGGATAAAAATTAGGACAGCACCATACCCTGTTCCACGTCGAAGGAGAATCCACGCAAAGGCAAAAGGAAGGGTGGGAGAGAGGTGCGTATGAGGTGCTTGAACCGCGAGATCAGTAGAAATCGCAAGCTATAAAGCTGCGACATTGGCGAATGAGCCTTAAATACCCACTCGCGCAGCTGAAGTTCGTCTCCAGTGTCCTCATTGAAGGCGAAGAATTTGGCCCGATAGGCAAATCGTGGACTCGATGTCGTAGGAAGACTGCGAATACATTTAATAAAAATTGGTGGGAATGTTGCTGTGAATGCGTTGGGTGCTAATATTAACCTAGTAAACAGCGGGGTCTCTTAAGCGGTATGGGGTATCGGAAGTTGACAATGATCCCACATTTCACAGCGATTAGTCTACATGCTTAAAGGTGACCTAAACACGAACTCCAGACCCATAGGGAAGAGATTTCTGCTGACAGGGTTTTTTGATACTCTTGCGAAGAAAAGCATCTCCAAATTCAAGGGGTGAAGAGGCTATACCATTTTTATAAGCTTAAAATTTTATGTCCTTGTGACAGCTAGCTTGTGAAAGCGAATAAGATTTGGGCTTTTAATATGTCGGTCGTCTTTTCAGACGTGGGCGAGAATTTGCCCTCCCCGCAGCTGACCGCTCCTCAACGTATCTGTGCCAAAACCTTTGGTGTTGACGCATGTGTGAAAGGGAAAGTTCTTCCCCGGCGCGTGATTCCACACTAAAATTCCCAATCGTGGAAGAAAATTTGAACTACATTAAATGTAGTGTGCAAACATGAGGCGTAAAATCTATAGTTACAATTTTTACCGCATCAAACGGACTAAAACGAACCAAAGAGACCAGGGCCTGGTTGCATGAATCAAGTCAATAAGCAGTGGAGAGCACTTTGCCCCACTGAAGCTCACCCATCTGTCAATGATGCCTCTAACGTCGCAAAGGCGATGAGCCACTTTAAAATCCCAAACGGCTGATACACTTAAGCAACTCGATCTGTTTCAAATAGGTCACAAGAGTTCCATGGAATGACCTCGTCTTGTGACCGTGTGTGCTGCAACGCATTGAACGCGATAAATAAAGCCAAATTTCGACCTGATCAATCAAACAAGCCTCGCTATTCATTTCAAAGACGCTAAGTACAGGGATCAGAAGGAATGTAATACCTTGTTGTAGTGATCATAGCGATAAAATTGGACAAAGAACGGGGCATTGCTTTACTCAACAGTCGTGCCTTCCTGAGACAATTGGCAGAGACACTGCCAATGACGATCGCACCATTCAACTTTTTTAACTACTAGTAAAATATACTCTTTACTATTTAGCTCATTGGAAGTTTACTCAAAAATATCTTCCTAGTTTTTCTCTTACCTGGCGATATGTAGTTGAATATATATATGTATATATCCAACGCATTCCTGTGCTGCATAAGTTCGTCTTGTAAAATTGCGATTAGTCTGATGGAGACCTAAGGTCGTATATTCAACTACTCACGAGGATTGATGTGGTCCATCAACACACTGACCACGCAGGATACGCAGCGGAGGCGGTACTGTGGGACGCGTTTTACGGCGCGATACGGCTGTAGTCAGTTCTTCGGGCACGGATGCCAGCGGACGAGATGGCGAAGAGGCGGTGCGAGGTTGGGGAAAGATTAGGCGCTGCACGCCTGTGTGACATGCAAGTGGACAGGAAGGAAGGAGAGAAGCACAGCTGGTACTGTGGCAGTTTTCGCTAAAAGGTGATTTTACAAAGCAACTGCATTTACCTCCCCGATACAGTAATCTCCGCAGAATCCAAAGAGCAAGCCATCTAAACATGAATAAAGACAGAGGGTGGAAAAGTGGAGGTTAAAAGAGGATTATTGTCCGAATCAGCTTACCTGCAGAAGAGACCTTCTATGTGCTAGCGCAGACCTGATACGTTTTGACTAAGATAATGAGAAAAAAGAGCATTAATAAAGAGGAAACTATACCTCGAGTCTCATCTCCTTTTCTTCCTTAGCGATAGCCGCCTCTAGCTCAGCAAGGCGTTTTTTCGGCACCCGCTCGCGAATATCGGCAAGACAATCTCGCACAAATGAGATCAGTGAAAAAATGGAGTGCTATAACAAGTAAATTTTAAGCAAATCAGAATCAAAAGTTAAAATTGAAAAAATGTAATGGCTTTGACGTAAACAATAAGAAGAACAATAAGAAATTCGTTAGTAATGAAGGCGAAATCAGTGCAGTCGAAAACAAACTGACACAATGAAACTCACGGTTATCAGATTTTCTCCTGCCATGGTCTTGAGACATTCTAAAAGATGGTTTTGTCTTCGCACACTTATATCCTGCGCATTCTTAATTGCAACATCAGGACCGCTATGCAGTGAGAGCAGAAACACTTGAGAAGTCCAAATTATCTATGATCAGTTTGGACATAGAGGGCTTAAAAATAGCAAATTGCTGGTGGGCACGGTCATCGAGCCTTACTTGAAGGACTAGCAGATACCATCGCAGCGTTAGTTTAAAATGAGGTATCTTAAGGAAACCAAATTGATCAAGTATAGAATCTTAAAAGCTAAAGAGATGAGCAAACGAAAAATGAACTAATGGCAAACAAGATTTGCAAAACAGATGCAAAGAACTTACACTTTTGGGTAATTTGTGCTACAAGTAATCAATAAATCTAACTCAGGAGACGGAAGAGGCATATTGACTTCATTGAGCTCTCCATTCACCGGTGCGTTTAAATGAAATGCAAGCCTTAAAGGAAAAACAGAATCCGGAACATCGTCTTCATTCTCAAATGGTTTCTAGAAGCTTGTAAGACAAATTAGAAGAGCCCATACTAGGTTTGGTAGACCTTCAACTGATAGCAGTAAGTCTGGGTATGAGGCCTGAATTAGGACCAACTCCGATTTTTGAAGAAGGAGGTTCTCCCTCTCAGAATCATTCATGGCATGGTCGCAAACACCCCGAAAGACGGAGCGAGCTAACCTTCAAAATGTCAAGGTCAGTGAATGCCTTTCTTTTCACCAATCTGAAATGGATCCCTTTTCCGTTTTGGCTAAGTTTTACGCCAGCAGTACAATTTTATGTAAAAAAAATATGCTTAGAATATATAGCAGTGCTAGATCCCTTGATACATCTGGGACTTGCAATACCTTCGCCAATCAATAAAACCCTTCAACTCGTTATTTATTAACGAAGTTCACTAATGCTGTCAAAACGTGTTAATACTTTACTTTCTGTTTTATAGCCCTAACATTAATACCTGCTACTTGTATAAGTTGCCCTTTCATTGGATAATTACTGTCGTCACGTTGACTTAATCGGCTTGGCTATTGTTCAATGTGTGTTATTTCTCACTTCTTGGTTTTCGTCTCCAAACCTCTCGGTGACTAGCGGGTGCAGTGTGTTTGTTCGTTGTTTCCTATCACTTTGTCGTCTTCTTCACGCGATAATATTGATGTTTGTCTTTAGTTTGGGTTTACTTCGCTGAACGCCATGTATTTGTAGCAAATTTTGTTCTTTGTCCTTCTGATCGAACGAAATTCACTTTGTTTTCGGTTTGCATTAAAGTGTTCTTGATGTTTACTTTCATGCAGATGTTCATGGAGTCATCCTTCACATCAAATCGTGGAGGAACGTTTACATACTCTTCAGATCCACGGGCCTTATTAAATATTCAAAATTTGGTTGCAACACTCCCTACATTTCTCACTGGTTCTCTACTCTCTTCTGGTGCAGGTAGGTTGTTAATGGCAGTATTTTTAAGCACACTTGTGTACTTCTCAAAGCTTTTGATTCTTGTTTTTATTTCTTTAGATGCTAGTGTGAAGCTCTTCGCCCATGACTGGATCGGAATTGTGACGGGTGATAATCTTTTTCTTTGGCGCTATACACAGTCGAAGGAAACCAGGGTAATTCTGGCTTATCCCACCGTTAACCTTTGGTATCGAAAACACAATCATTTGGAAAAGTGATACTTGGAAGCCGTGCGACATTGATCCATTCCAACCACTAAAATGAATTGAATCTATTCAATTTGTAATATCTCCGATATCCTTTAAAGTCGATGAAGTGCTTTATTTTCTACATTTTATTCCATTGACCAGATAGCCACGTCTTCGGCCTGCCACCAATTTGAACTACCCTCGATGTCAGAGACATTGACGTCAGCAGCGTCGGTTTCAGTTTCTTGCTTTGAAGGCCACGGGCGGCCCCGTCTCTGTGCGGCTGCCGTGGCTGGTGTCCTTCGTATTTGGCCGCGTGGCGTCCTTGGAGCTGTAGGACGGTCGCAGGTATTGCGCGACTTTCTTGACACTCAGCTGAGTGGTCTGAAGGCTGGCGAATTATGTGTGGCGCTGGAAGAGGGTCCCTGTGTAAGCACCACTGTCCCATTTTTATGTATGGATTTATTCTAGTTTTTTTTTCGGTAAACTTTGAATCTTGTATTGGTTATTTTCCGCTACCTGGAAGGTAAACCAGACTACTCTATTTTCTTTTTTAAATCCGTCAAGTCTATTCTTACATGATGCTTGCTTGATACCTTGGTACGGTTGCTCTTGTGTTGTTTTACTGGTGGAATAACCACTTGATTGCTTCCTGCTAAACTCCAAATACTTTGCCTTTCACCCCTTGTTGTCGTTTCCCATCCTCATGAACTCAGATATTTGATCATTTTTACTTTTATGTGCGGTCAATCTTTTCTTTTAACTCTTACTTACTTGTAAAATTTCATTGCCTTCGAACAATTTTTCCTCTTATTATTCATAGCTATTGGTTTGGATCACTTTCAACTTCATTGTGCAAAAACTTTTAAAATTTAAAATTTTACAACCATTTTTCCTCTCAGTCTGCCACCTTCCTTTTGGCCACTAATCATGGTCGCATTTTCGGCGTGGATGCAAGGATGCCAGAGGACTGTGTTTTTGTCTTCCTTGTCGTCGATAGCAACACTATCGGCACCACTGCGGATGCTTCGATGAGCTCAGGTCGAGCCGGCGCAGAAGAGAGTGACATTAGTCTTCTCTCGGGGCTGAGTCGTCGAGTCGCCTCCATTTGGTCCTATGCCACAAGCAGGGTTCCTTCTCTCAGTGTCACTGGTACAAATGCCTCTCCTGCTACCTCTTCTACTGGAGTGAGTTTCATTTGCTTCTTACGCTTGCCTATTGAATCATATTTTCTTAGGGCAAATCTTTCACCTTGTTTGAAGTCCTGATGATATTGTATAACACACTGGCCTGGAAAACAATTTTGTTGTCAACATGTTGAAAAAGTAGTCACATAACTTACTACTTTTCCAAATCTCGTGAAATTGACCGCTCCAGTTTGTTTTGAATGTAATTCCAGAGTCTTTATAATTGCTTTTTTGCTCTGTAGATCGAGTAACGTTTGTGATTCTTTATTTGATGAGTAGGCTTCTCAGTTCATTAGTGGTGATCTTATTTATCCAGGCAGAAATGTTTCAAGACGCAGATTTTGAGCATTGTTGAAATTCTACGTTTAAAATAACCGTTTCATATCTGTAGAAAGTTCTTCGCTTCCTTGTGGACGTCGAGTCACAGAATTCTTGTCGAATGACCCTTCTCACACAGGCTCGTATCGCTATTTGGCTCGTTGATGTCGATTTCGAGCACTCAGTAGGTCCATTACTCGCTATTCTCTCTTCAAAATCGTCATTTTAATATTCTGCTCTCCCTCCTGCAGCTTCTCTTTAACCTAGACCTCAACAACGCTAGATATGGTGAGGCCCTAGATGTTGCCGCCTGTTCTCTCTCGTCTCCTGTACTTTGGCTCCTCTGTACTTCGTCTTCTGAGAAAGAGACTCTCTGTCTCCTCTCAATAGATGTCAAGAAAGCGGCGAAGGGTGAGGAACCGATTGCACTGACTTCATTCTCTGTGGAAACTGAGACTCCCGACTTTCAGATGATTGCCTCGCTTTCTGGCTTAAATGCGTACCCATCCACTCTCCTGGCTTTGTTCGCACGGGATGCTGGAACAGTTCACATTGTGGAAGGTGAGATTAGTCATCCCCAAGTTAGTTAGTGAATGGGCTGGTAGGTCAAGCTGTCATTTGACGAGTGGGTAAGTGGTAAAATTGAAGATCCAATAAAGGAATTAAGAGTCGGGAGGAAAGCTAGATGTTTGGATGGATGAGAAGCTTAATGACTTTGTGGTTGATTAAGGGGAATGATTGACAATTGAATAGGTATTTTGGTGAGTAGTGGATGAAGTTGAGTGAATGCACCAAGATTAAATGAATTTTTTAGCAATCATACAGGCGTACATTAAAACTACTCCCTCTCTCCTAGCTCTGACGGGACGCTGCATAAGCCAGGTAGAATTCGAGCAGACCTCATCTTTACTAGGAGTAATCAGTGCTCCTCCAGATAGTACTGCGCTCTTCCTCCTTGTAACACGCCAGCGTGGTGTTTATGCCATTGTCGGTGAAGACCCTTGTCTATCCACCCTCAATCCTCGTCCATTCATCGACCAACTCACTAAGTAATGTTTCCAGTTGAATCTCCACGTTGCAAATTCTGTAGCTAATGCTGCTTTTTCCTATCTCTCAGAGTCACCTCACTTGGTGTTGAGCCTGATCAACTATTGGAAGCACTCTCAAGAATTGCTGCGATTCTTTGGATGGGATTTGAGGATGAAGCTGAGAGCTTAATCACTTCCCTATTCGCCGCACCTCATCGGAATCAACTTACATCCGCCACTCCCATTGCATTCCTACGTCTGATACGTCTTGTCCTCAATTGCCGCCCAATCAGCGGACCCGATGCTCGCTGGCGTGGCATGTCTAGTAATAATGCTCTGAGCTTCGACTTTGCTCGCACTGGGGACTCGCGGTTCATAGCCAAACAACAGGCCATAGAGTGTCTAGGTATGAGTCTGTGGCCCAGAGTGCTGGCTACCTTGACCTCCGATGGTAGTGGTTGCAGTAAACTAACTGATGCCTTGACTTTGTTGACGGAGATTTTCCCTCCCCTCCTCACCAGCGAGGAGGCGAGCCCATTCCACCAGCGTCGGCATCACATACTCAATGCTTTTCTGGCTGGCGCTGAGGTCTGTGAATGTGCACGTGTTCTTCACACCCGATGGAGTCGGTAGGTCAAGTTGTTTAGCAGGTCTCAATTGCCCTACTCTTCCCGAGACTTCTCACACCATTAATGAGTCCAACTTTAGTAAAACTATTAATTAAGTCTAATGACAGTATGTCTGTATTTGCTCACTTTTCTGATTCTAGATTAAAGCAGAATTCTCTTCTGCATCCTGTCTTTAAGTCTACAGTGGAAGCGGCTACGCTGGCAGGTGTGATTCGTGGAGGAGATGTTCACAATCTTCTCTCCTCAGAGGATATTTTTTTCCAAACTGTAAGTTAAGATCAATTGTTCTCTCCTGTGTCTATTTTCTGAGTGGCTTTCTAGTTATTCATTCACTGGTTATGGGTTGCATTGAAGCATGGTTCCTATCATTTTGACCGCAAAAATTTTGGCATTCCGTGTTAATCACTGCCCAACTGTTCCTCACCGCCTCGTCTACCATTAAAACCCACAGATCTAGGAATGGCTCCAACAAAAACGCCCTTATGCCCAGACGACCATCATCATGACTCATTTAAATGAAGCAAATACCAAGTTCAAAACGTTTCGGTCGCACCTTCTTGTGGTCTGAATCGATAGATCATTTTTTTTTCGTTAATTTGGGAAACAACAGAGGTTTATGCCTTTAAGTTAAACCCTTATCCTCACTTCTCGTCGTTGTAGGTAACCCTGGTTCCCCAGTTTATTGCCACCTTGGCCGAGCACATTGTGACAAACGCCAAGAATTGCCTGACTGATCCTATCGACCCTGTTGATTTTGTGGCCCGTGGTGCCCAACTACTAACGGTGAGTGACGGGCTTTACCCGATCAGGGCTGAGTTTGCGGAAAGAAGGCGTATCTGGCAGTTTGGAATTCGAGGGTTCCTTTAACAAAAAAAAAACTTAAAATATGAATTCCTTCTGATGAATTAGTGTTAACTATTCAGTTAAAAAACCGAAGTTTTGCTTTTTTCAGACTAGTCTCTCTGAATCCCTCGACTACAGACAGAAGCTTTTATTTGCTCTTGAATCTGTTCTTTCTGAGGAATCTTCTGGTAATGGTACCAATAGTGCCTTGGAATGCGACTTCTTTTGTTGGCTTACGGCCAGCGATGTGCTATGCAATCAACTTCTTGACGCCGTAAGTACAGTACCTGTCTGTCTTGTGTCTGTAATGTTAGTCTCCTTCCCATGTCTGACTGTCCATTTCTCTTTTTTTACCTCTGTCTCTATACTTTATTATTTGAAAGAAATACACCGACAGCATAGTTACTTGTCTGCAAAGTCTCTTTATTGCCTTGACTCCCGTGAGCTTACTTTTTTATAGTTTGACGCTTTAGCTGAGGTGGTTGTCACTCTATCCGGTGACACCGATCGTATGTTGGCAGACGGTGGATCGCTAAAGCAGGAATGCGCTTGTCGTAGCGTGGAGTTGGCCACCATTCTCCTCCAAATCTTTCAACAGCTTGTTCGATGGCCCAAGCACTCGGTTGACCTGGATACACGGTTTACAGAGTTGAGGACGCGGCTCATCTCCGCTGTGGGTGCGCTGACAGTTGCCTGCTCTACTGCTTCTCTACTTCATACCACTAGTTTAATTGCAACGATTTCGTTGTTCCTTTTCTTCTTACCTTAAGCTTGGCGCATAAGTCGTCCTGAAGCAGCTTTGGACCTAGCTATTCGTTTTCTCGACAAGGAGCTTATGGTCAAGATCTCTGATCACCTCGACAAACACGCCCCTGATGGAAAGTGGCATACTAGTCTTATGAACGCACTCTCTCGATGCCCGAAGGACATTGGTTTAGCTGATTATGCTCTCCAGGTAGGTTCCTACTTTTGTTTTTCCTTGGTTAACGCCCTAGAATATTTTCATTTCTCCAATTGCTCTTGGCAGTGGCACTACTCACATGGCGAAAAGGCACGCCTCCAATCGCTGCTCGTAATGCTGCAAAAGCGAGAGACAGAGGTGTCGCCTGGAGGAACAATGGACGCGATAGAGGTACAACAAAAGCGCCTAACCTCATCACCCAGAGGCGTTCCCGATGCATCGTCTGTAAAACGGGCACGGCAGACAGCTGAGACGTGTGTTAGTCGTTTTTTACGGCGGAAGGAGGCAAAGGATTTCGCTTGGCTACATCAGCTTGGCAATCGGGATTATGAGCAGGTCAAAATCCAAAAGATCCTCTCTGTTTTTACCGGATAGAAAAATGGGTGCTTTTTTATTCATATGAATTTCGCCAAACTGTATGGCATTATTGATGATTTGTTATTCAGTGGTCATTCTCACTCCTATTTTCAGGCATCCAAGGGTCTTCTTGCTGCAGGACTAAGCGAGACCAACTCCCTTGACCGTAGACGTACCCTTCTTAGCCTCTCCAAGCTCTCATCCATTGCTGCCAGTCACTGTAGATCTACCAAAAACGACAACGAGCTCGTTGACAAGCACCTTGAGGTTCTTCGTTTCCAGGCAAGTCTTACTTTCCGAACCGCGCATTTTCACATAGCAAGCTTAGTACTAAAGTGTAAAAACGCTGAATAGTCGATAAGCATTATTTGAACGCCACGTTACCAACGTTGTCTTTTACTAGGAGGAGTTGATGCGACGGAAGTCGCCACATCAAGACGCTGACCTCGCTGTCTGCTCCGCTGCTGCACTAGCTCAGCTCTTTGTTTCGGAGATTGAGTCGTCGTCCCAGAAGTTGACAAGAGAAGACCTTCTCGTCACTTTCTCTACCGCACTTCGATTGGCTCAATTGGCATTAGAGTTGGATGAAACGGAGGCTGCGGAAGTTGACTCAGTCGAAATGCAGCATCAATTACTGTTCCAAGAAATCTGGGCGCAGGCAGTAAAAGTGGATGCGTAGGTTTTACTTCCCCCTTTCATCGCCCATTTTTCTTGCTATACTTTTTCATTCCCATTTCAGATGGAAGAAGCCGAATGATGATGGAGACTTCAATGAGGCGTGTGAGAATAGCTTCTTTTATGCTCTGCTTGATCACTGTCTGCGAGCTGGTAAGCTGCGACAGGATATAACACTCATAAATGTTGGAATTCTTTACCTTGTTATGTAATTGGAGCAGTAGCATTGTTGGTATTTCAAATAGTCTTTGCTGCCATTGCATTTGAAACTGGATAGCATTCTTTCGGCACCTCCGAGGTTGCCCACTTTCGTCAGGCGACACGAGCACGTCATACCCTAAGAATCGTAGATGTGCTTCACTCCTCCGATACCGTACTTGCTTTCGTAATGCGCACTATCATACCTACGCAAACTTTGTGACGGCTGAGTTATTGCGGCTGAAAATGCCGTACACTGTAGGCAGAGAGAACGGCGTCATTGGCTCCGTCCACACCCATTCTTTTCCTAGTCAAATTTGTCATTCGTGCTCAAAATCTCCAAGACTGGTTTACGTTGAAGCTTCTATCTTCCATACACTATTGTAGTTCCTTGCAGGAAGGTATTTTATATAAATAAACATAGTCACTGACTTAAGTCAACACTTGTTAGTACCTCATCGTCTTCGTTATTGTCAATATTCTCTACTACTTCAACCATGGTTGTGGTGCTTGTCACTGCTTCTGCTTAGAATTTTGATAATTTGAGGTCTTCTTGCTAAGGCAGTTAAAAACTCACATAGGTCTTGAATGAAAAACTGATGAGAGGTATAACTTTTAGGAGGGTCCGTGGAGACCATTTTCCCGCCAATTACCAATTTTCTCGGGTCAATTGAATCGAAACATGAGCCATGGTTGCGAGCACTCGTCGAAAACGCTTACAATCTGGCTGTAAAACGACAAAGCCTACAAAAGCCCAATTCCTCCGCTGTCCTCATGGAGATTTAATTGTGTATACCTTCTTTTTAAGGGTAAAAATAAAGAACTTTGATACAAAGTCATTTTCTCCTCTTATTCACTTATTGGCTCTTCCTCTTGACGCCACAAATCTATCATATCTTGCACGAACTGGATCTCCCTGGTCTCTGCTGGTCTTTTCAATTGTCTATTTTGGATAAATCTTTTTCGACTCCGATCAGTCATCCTTTTGCTGAGGCAAATTCTCCCTCACTACACTTGATCATTGCTCCAGTGCAAAAAGGGCACAGTTGGCATCTGCGATTGCCGTTCGAAGGCTCTCCGAGGCACCCTTGGCGTTACATATTTGACTCTCAACATCGGTCAAATCGACACGGAGATTTAGACAGTTTTCATGGTTTTGGGGATATATCCTACAAGCTGATTTCAGCGCGACGAGAAGTTTGCCGTTAACCTTTATATGATCTCTATGAACAAGGAAATTTAGTGAGTAGGAGTCTCAAAGCATGATAATGCGCCTACTCTGTGTAAGCAATGGAAACGAGACCTAGTAATGTGACGTCACTGATCTGCTTCTCGGTTAAAATCAGATAGTTCCACAATACAAAACAGTTCCACAATACAGGCATCTTTGGGATTCATCCCAACGGCGAGGGAGGGGGAGATGGTCTCAACAAAAATTTTCTCAGCATCGGAGTGAGTACTTTGCAGCGAACTGTTAGCTAGTTCACTAAGGATACAGGCTCGACGGCTGGCATATTCGACGGGACTCAGCTGACTAGTTCGTGAGGCCTCCGTTAGACGTTCCAAAATGCAATGAAGAGTTACATCTGCGACGTCATAGTGATGCTCGGGGATATGGAGGGAAGCATCTTTCATGAGAGCAGTGATCTCTCCCAGATTTGATGCGTGCATGCGTGAAAAATGCTAGATTAGGCGGGGTGCACCGACAGATGGAGACGGCAGAACATTATATGGCCTCCAGGGAGTATTTTTTGGGGAGAGGAAGAGTAAGGGTTGCGCGACTTGGCGAAAGTAGTCGACAAGAATGTGTGTTTGTCGAAGACCCTTCATTACCTTCCTTAATGGAATAACTCAGGAATGGATAAGATCATTCAAAATTTCCATGTTGGATACATTGTATGGCAAGCAAATGGACCTTAATTACATGTAAAATCCAATACAATCGTATTAGCAGACTCTGATGCCTTCCTAAAAGTGCGTCAGAGACCCATGATCGCCAACAAATAACGACACGAAATAATAGATTGTGTGGGGCGGTGGAAAGTGGGAGAAATACTTCATGGGATAAAACAATCTTAAGGTGTTATGGTCAGTATGTTGAACTGCCCCCAACATTGATCAATAAAGCGAAATTAGTAGGAATTATAAAACAACGATAGTATTTTAATTGTTCCATGATAGCTAAATAAATGAAAAAATATTGGCAAACGTTAACTTGGCATTCTGGATATATTTCTCAGATTAGCTTTAATTTACTAATACATGAATTGTGATTTTCCTGCTAACAAACTGTTTGTTAAAATTTTAACGATTTTTAAACATTTGTAAAACTTTTTTATTGAAGATCTCTCTGTTTGGGACTGGTACATTTCACAGTTGTAACAATGCCTTTCGGCATTAGAAAGTTTGTAGTATCTCACAACTTCTTACCTGACTAAAGATTTTTACTTAAAAACTAATGACAAAGGTGAGTTTTTGACGTGTTTTGGAGGCTGTCCCAATCAAAGGTGGCGGGATGGTCGCCAACGTGATTGCATCTCATCGAGGCAGTTTAATGAATAACGAGTTTAAAAAACTTTGTCACTTTCGTGCACCCCCTACCTCATAATGTAGGAACTGCCTGCCCACCATCATGCCTGTGAACCACGGATTTCAAGAGAGGGTTAGTTGCAGTAGGTTTATTAGGCATTTAATATAGGAAGAACGGGGATAAGAGTACAGATGAGCCGAATAGTAGATATCGCCCAGAGAGGGACTCCCCACGATCCTCACGCACCGGTATCACGTTCCAATTCGGTTCTCCTATAAGGGTCAACTTAAACACTCTAGTGTGTATCGCATATGACAACATTTACATGAGATTAAAGCCAAACTTAAACAGTAAGTTAGACTTCCATTTATTCGGAAAAAATATGTACATGTAAATGGTACCGGTTTGGTAGCATTTTAAGTGGCGCAAGCCTTGCGTCAGCATTAGCCAGAATTGATTAGTGATTAAACACCAAATTATGAAAAGTCCAATGTCATTATCCCATTCATCCTTCTTTTTCATTTATTGATACTACATCCATTGCTGATTGCTCTGAATGGTTCGTTTTCTTGTGGTTCTCCAACGAACGGGCCTGGCAGAAGCCACGGTTGCAGAAGGTACAGGCGAAGGGCTTTTTCAGTAGATGAGTGTAACTACAAAGTAAACTCCCTGTTATTACTTGCTCAGCCGCCTATTTAATATCTCCATCTGTTTAAAGCTGCATACATTCATTTGCCCTCTACCTGACCCATGGATTACAACACAAGGTCGGCATTCCTTGTAATAATTATTCCTATAACCAATTATCAATTCGCTTCGTGCCAAAAGTCCTATTTACGCTAACGAAGCACAAACGTTCCACAATGGCTCACTCCACTTAAATTCTAACTGTTGGCTCAAACACTCACCAATTCCACTCATTCTACCTGACCTATCAATGGGCTTATGATCAACTCGGTCATATTCACATTTCAATTCATTAACCTTCATTCCAGACATACATGTAGTAGTCCTCACACCTCCTCAAATCTGACTTGAGAGTCTGAGATTGCCTTCCTATTTGCTTATACGTTCACCTTTGGCCTTTCTACCCTAAAGGAGTTATGAAGCCTCTCGACGTTAGACTCAATGCTTACAAACCTGTGATCTCTCAAGTGATCCTTCCTTCGAAATCGTCGCGCACAAACATTGCACTCAAAAGGCCTCTCGTCGGTGTGCGTTCTCTCATGAATTGTGCGATTGTAGGCTTTTGTAAATCCTCGTCCGCAGTGGGAGCAGAGATAAGTCGGTGTGGAGCTCCCGTGCAAATTCCGCTTGCGCAGTGGCGGCTTTGCCATGGTGATTGGGGCTCTAATTGGCCTGCGCAGCGGTTTGCCGAACCTGGAAAACAGTGCGTAGCCACTTTGATAAGACTTTAGTTTTTTCTGAGATAAGCACTGTCATGTCACTCTTCTTACGTTGGAATTCTCAATTCCTCAGGATCAATTAGGGCGTGTACGTTGGCGCCGCCCCGTGTCTGCATGGACGAGATGGAGGGAGGAGGAGGAGGGGGAGGAGGAGGAGGAACAGGCGGAGGAAGAGGAGTAGGAGCAAGATGAAGTGAAGGCATAGAAGCGATGGAAAGGAATGGGGAATTTAATTCCACATCACTTTTGAATGATTGTTCCATGGCAGCGGATCTCCACAGGCGAATACAAGTTAGGATTTGGTAGAGCTGCAGCAGGGTTGCAGAGGATGATGCTATAAGACCAGACATTAGTGCAATCCATTAACTTTGCGGTTTTCTAGCACACCTCAGTGACCTCTAGTAGCTGTGAGTGGGTTTATTTGCGTCTCAGCCGCTTTGATCAGTGCTAGTGCCCTCATAGCGGTGCTTTTATTCATAAGACGGCTACCAAGATAAATACTGCTCACTGATTGGCTACTCAGGTTATGGAATCCTCGATTTGACCCAACACGAACAACAGTCCATCCCATACTTGTGCTTTAGACTCTAATTGAATTTGCATGGAATAGGGTCTTGAAAATGCCCTTCGCTATTGTTGTTTCACCAAAGTGTTACTCACCATTTAATTGAAACGGGATCTCCGGTGAGGTCAGGGGAATACGCGTCTCCTCTGTGCCACATACGGGGGAGGAGAAGGAGCTCTTGACGCTCTCCTCCAATCTTGCGGTTGTTGTGGAGGCAGAGGAGAGACTCAGGTCCAGTGGCTCTACATCCTCTCCTTCCGCGGTCTCCAGTTCTTCC
Source organism: Hydatigera taeniaeformis (assembly GCA_900622495.1). Taxonomy (NCBI): domain Eukaryota; kingdom Metazoa; phylum Platyhelminthes; class Cestoda; order Cyclophyllidea; family Taeniidae; genus Hydatigera; species Hydatigera taeniaeformis. The sequence continues at coordinate 23,522 of UYWX01020494.1, read as the reverse complement.
AGAGGAATTGGTGAAACGGTAGGCGGTCCTATCTCTGAATGCCTTGAGCAAAGGTAAAAGAGGAAGAATTTGCGAACTTACTCAGTGGATGCTTGCACCATGTCTGTTGTTGATGGTGATATTAGTGACCACGGTGCTATGGGAGCAGCGCTTCTTATAGCGCTGGGGACAATGCCTAGCTTTGCTCTCCCTTACTGATTATGCTAATCACTATTACGTGTGCGTGCGTGTGTGCGTGAGGGCTGTGTGGGTGCGCACGATCTTATCACCAGATGGGGATAACACCTGTCCCGTGGTATGGGTAACCTGAGGCGACACTCCTCTAGCTGATGGTGGTGATGATGTCGATGAAGGCTGTCATATTCTGCAATGGAACAGATGTCCACTTCCCGAACTGCTGATCAGGGGTCTGACGGTCTGGTACACTGCCTTCACTGAGAGGTTGTTCAAGGCTACCCCTCAATCGTGAAGGAAGCTTTGTTACTAGTAGTGAGGAATGACTGTGAGCGTGATGGAAAACCGCATGCCACCTGCTTGTAGCCTGAGTCATGAAGGAATGTAAGAGGTTTTAGGCACTAAGCATTTACCACACAGCAAGGTAAAGGCGACTAGCATTTTTAAGTCAATGATCCTGTCAAATGTCTGAGTGACTCTTCATTCCAGGGCCACAGTTAGTGCAAAGTGTACTCAGTAGCGGTTTCTTTACCCATTCTTTTGATAACCACAGGCAAAACTTCAAGATTATTATTGCCTCCTTAGACCAGGTTTTACTTACCTCCAAAGTGTTCTGCAAGTGTTCGAAATGCACAGGAAGAGCTGAGTAATAATGGCATGCAGTGTGAGCTGACCAGTATCAATGCAAGAGCGCTCATCTTACCGTTCCCATGAATGCATCACACACCACTCCGCCATATTACCAAACAATCATTAGCAAAGTCGCAGAGTCTCAGTCGGGGTAAGACTACGTGTGCAACATGATTGTCCATCCCACTCATAATTATTACCGTAAAAATATGCTGGGCAAACTGAGGACAGATGGCGAAAGTGTTGGGACCGGTACTTATGCAAATTCAGGGGACGCGTCCCATGCTTGCGTGCGTGCGTGCGTATGTGTGAGCGCAGGGCAGGGCATCTGGCCCAAGGGTATTAGCATTTGGTGGAACCCTTATTCATGCCCCACATAACCACACTCACACCTACATTCAACCACTAGCTTTCCCTCTGACCCCGCCAGCCGCATACATTTCCTCGCCCTCACCTGCCCCCAAGTGCCTCTATTTGCCTTGGCAACGATCGTTTAGAGCAACCGTAGGTGCGATTGCATAATGATGGTAGGGTGGCAGGGATGGTGGCAACAATCACTGACACGCCTATTGCCGAATGCCTCGTTTGTTTCAGAATTTGGTAAAATTTGTTATCCCTTATGTCCTTTGAATGCGCATTTTATGGTGGAAAAGGTGATTTTATCGATTCCTTATTGATGCGATTATATGCAGAATGTAAAATCGATCAATAACAAGACCTGTCATTGTAGCCAATAAGGGAATATGCGGTTTGCATGACCTTCATTTGAAATCCTTAAGCATCGAATTTTCGCTCGATGTTTACGAAGCTAAACTTTAAACCGGTACTTAGAAAATCCCAAATTTTGCGCTAAATTTTATCAAATTTTCACTCTTCCAGTAATTACGAAATAGCCTTTGATATAAAGTGAAACGCATTTGCTCCTGTTGAAAATGCTGCAAGTAGCCAATCGATACCATAGAATCCTTCCACCGGCAGGTCTTAAATCACTTGATCAAGAGGTAGGCGGTGAATGCTCCTTTAGGAGCTAGTAGTATGATGTACAAGCAGGCCACAGCTGTAGCCAATCGATGGACGACAGATCAGTCCTCTGCCTCGATTCTTGATTGGCTGAGTACCATTTAACGTATTGCCCCAAGTGTATCAAGTGTATACAGTACGCGTGAGTTGAGGTTACAAACGGACAAAATTTAGCTACTGGCAGTGAACACATCGTTGCTGTTTTGATTTTCAACGCTGAGGCCACTTAATATTGCCGTTTGGGTTATCAACAAGCATTAGATAGGCGGCAAAATCTTTCAACCAAATTGAATGGTGTTAGGCCAATCAAACTACCCATTTAATTATCAAAAAAGGATTGACCGTACTTTATAAAGTTTCAGTAGAGACTAACTTTGGTTATCCGCTGCTGATCACAAGCCGTACAGCCTGATCATCACGAATTCTATCCCAAAAATTACGAATCAATCGCCATACAAGCAGTGTGTTTCCAAGAATTTGAAAGAACTTTAGCACTGAATTGGCAGAGGTCCGCCGATTATATTTGTTTCAACATTATAATTGTGGAACACAAAAGTCATTATCGGATTTTTGGTAACACATTCAAGGGTAGAGCTTGTGTGGAATTAAAACTTTTTGCGGTGGCATAATCGTATTATTCATGCCTCCTTTTAAACTGCTCCACTCTGTGTTTATTTGAATGGGCGAAGAATGTTACCACAGAAAACGATGTCGGACGGGAGCCTTCCAAACAAAACATTTTAGGTCTGGATCCGAACTTCACCATCACAACAGGTCATCAACAAAAGTAAAAGCCTTAAAAATCTATACTTTACAAATTACAAGACAAATGTTGTTGTGTATTTTAATTGGGTACAGACCTTTAAGAGTGATAAGGCAACTGCGGTACCTTACTTAGTTTACTACCTACATAAAAGACTATCTTGATTCTTCTCTATGAAATAGCCTTTTGGACAGGCATTTATGCCCGCTGCCTCCTACTACCGATAAGAAGACCTAAAATATGATATTGAGAGCCGCAGAAGTAAGTATATATTGGGCGGGAGAGACTTTTTGTCCCTGCGACATCGGAGTTTGGTATTTACATTTTTTGCATCCCACTAGCAAGCTATTACATAATGGAGTGATTTAGAATGCCGCCAACTGCACCTTAATGTGGATGCCAGTGAGGACACAACGTTGAACTCCTTATTAACGAATTTGTGTGTTATCTTCTGTGCTTGATCATAAGTCCTTATTACCAGTGTTACGGTTGGCACAGTTGATAGTGGCCAGATATTTTTGCCACTGATTTCTGCTTCTTACACCGAGTACAACTCCAGAGCCAAGTTAAACTGCCGAGACACATAAGACCTGATGCTTGCCCGTCATATCGATGTATGTTTACTTTTAGTACTGAATGCATTGTGATGGATGATAAAGGAAATGTATGTCTGCATGTATGGATGATGGTTACTTTGGCGGCCATCTTGGCTATGCTGCCTGGGCCGGCCTTCGGTCTAAGCGACGGTCTCAGTGCTATAGTTTTTGCATAAGCATAATTCCACACTAAACTTTGCTTGCTGCTTGCAGCATATTTATCAGATTTAGGGTTATGTCTCCTTCGTGAAGGCGCTTCAATACCAGTTAATATTCCATCTGTGCCTCCCCATGTACTTGCTATAAAAGAAAGTAGCGAGAAAATGGTACAATTTTAATTGATTAAATATGCAAAAACATTATTTATGATGTATATTAACTATAAATACATCGTTTTGGTAATCTTACGTCTTGTTTTAACTAATTGAATGCTTTGCAAGTTTTTAGATTGCACCGGTCAGCGCTCAGGTTGTTTTAGTCGGTCTGGTGGACCATACTGTTCATTGACAAGCCTGATTGCTTTTACGTATTAGCGTAAGTGTTTTCTGATTTTTGTGAAATCATTTTTTCATTTTTGGAATGGCATTGTCAAACACTCCATTTTATTAGTACTAGTATTAGTGTTTCTAGACTGCTGCCTGTTTATTCTGTCGACCGTGCATGTTTTCTAGCTTTTCTCTGTTTCCCCATGTCAAAGTTGATGGTTTTAACTTTGAGTGCCTTGTTTGTGCTTACACATTAACCTTTTTAGCGCCATGTTTGATATTTATAAAATACCGCTACGCTTTTAGTGCTCCGCAGCCATCATGCTTAACCGATTTGCCAAGACTGATGAAGACCTACTTCGGTAAACTTCACACCTACCCTTCAACTCTCCATTTCAGGGAGCAAGCTGAATTTCTTAAAAATCCTCCTGCTAATCGCATTGTAAACGCCGTGTCTACTGGTCAGGCCTCACGCCCCACCTATGATGAACAGAACACGCCTCTTTTTCAATCGCCAGTTAGTTCGCAAGTCGTCGTAAGTGTCATGTAGGCATTATCATTCTTTCCTGTAGGAGCACCAATTTTTGCTCGGCGACACGAACCTTGCTTCTGATGACCCGATTCAAAGTAACTGTGGCCAACCTTATGTTCCTACCTTGGGTGAAAGCATTACAGATGCCGGTCTGCTGCACTGTGCCAGCCGATTGAGCTCGGAAAGTTCCTTCACCAGGTCTAAAGGCCGAAGTCTCTTTGCTAAACAGTTATTGGCTGCCAAAGAGGGCGTGGCTTTTAGACCTGATGCTAGTTCAGTGCAGCTTAGGAAGGAAATGCCAAAGCGTAAGTTCGACATGTGACTTTTATAGATGCTCCTCTTCACGAGTGGTTTTTCTAGTTCATGCTCTAAAAAATGTTGCTTTAGTTTCGGACCCTCTCCAGCAGTTGGCTGATGCTGGACCATGTGTGATCCGCCGTCAGCATGGCTTTGCGGCGAATGAGATTGTGCGTATCCATGAAAACAGCATAAACTTACTTTCGCAGCTCTCTGAGGAGGAAATATTACGAGAACGGGAGGCCATTATTGCATCCGCAGGTTTTTATATAATTTTATATTGTTTGCCAGTGGAATAGTTGGCCCAGCTTGGTGCTTGATTCGTGAATAATTATTTCTTTTTTTAGACCCGAAAGTCATATCGTTTCTTATGCACAAGAAAGGTAGGAATGAAATTTCACTTGTTTATGAATTGCACTTTCGCATGGGGTTTTCAAAATTTTAGACGCTAATCTCTTCACCTCTTTTTGGGTTTTCAGTAACTATATCAAATTTGAATTCGGGCCTGATAAAAACACTGAACCTCTTATACACACTCTTTAACAGCTCCCCGGCATGGGGTTCCATTGGATAGGGAGGATGCGAATCATCATTCGCCAGAAAGCACCGAACCGTCTTCCGAACTCAACGCAAACTCCATTTTGGCTTCACTTGGCATCGAGCCGGATCCCTCGATTCCTCACATGGATGTGGTTGAACCGGAAAAACTAGCATGGATGCAGGATCTTCCGCACAGCGCAAAAGCACCCACGGAAGAGGTCAGATCCACAAACATGACTTCATCGAAGGGATGCAACGCTCGATTTGATCTTGAAGGTCGTGTGGTTCCTCCTGATGCGGATGTACCTACTCATCTGGGTCTTCATCATCATGGTGATGAACCTGAGGTGTGTTTAAACCGTGACAAGCAGTACAAATTTTTTGAGACGGACAAAGTTCTCGCAATATTTCGCACTAATGACGTTAGGGGTTCGGTCTCGTCTCTTATCTGACCCACGTTTTGTTTGTCCTATTAGATTTGGAACCCTTGCTTTTTTCTGTGATTTCTAGGTGCAACGATCAGCCAAAGAGCTGAAAATTTTGCTTTTTCTAGATATAGTAAACAATTTCTTGTCACTGCGATTCTATCTGATTAATTTTTGAAGGCACAATAACTCCAACTAATTCAACTCCTGTATCATATTTAGCGTGGTGGCTATACAATAGGAGAACTATTCCACCTGGCCTCCTCCAGCCAGCCAATTCAAAGACGCCTTGCTCTCTCGAGTCTGGCCGCAGCACTAGCTGCCTCGCGTCGTGGGCATCATAGTGCACTATTACAGACCCCCAGTCTCCTTCCTTCCCTACTTCTTACTCGACCTACAGGGATCTGCTTCCTCCTTCGCTGGGCTTTGGATCGGTGCGTCAGTGAGGCCACTCGCGCCTCTTCTGCTGTCGGTGGCAACGGTGGTGGTGTCTCTGTAGCTCTCATTAGCGAGTGTTTTCGCGCGTTGAATAACCTGCTGGTGGATGAGCGAGGCGAAGTAAGGTGAACGAACTTAGCATGGGAATGATGGGTAATGTATATTCTTCGTTTACACAGGCGCTTCTAGACGAGGCTTTCGATTGGTCAAGTGAATGTCGAAAGTCTATGGTAAATCTCTTCCCGTCAGCAGTAATTCGGCGTCCGCACAAATTCCGCCTGGAGATGGCGACATCGGCAGCGTTAAGTTCGGATAATGATGAGAAATCGGACCATGTTGAAGCCATGGCGACGGATCCTGTGGGCTGCCTGTTTGCTCAGACCAACCTAGCAGCCCGCATCGGCTGGATGCTCTCTCCCGGTCCTGGTCTTCGTCTACCTCCTGACATCGTCGCGCACACTCTCCCTGCTCTCCTAATCACCGCAGCTAGACATTCTACTGCTCTGGCTTTGACGGTACTTCCCGGTTGCCTTTTGGGATTTTTTAAGATGGATGTTCGCTTTTGACTCTGTGTAGATTCAGATTTATCTCTGCACAATCTTCCAAGTGTTCTTTGCCGATTTACCTCTTAGTTCCAATTTCCTCTGAGATTTGAACAGTGGATAATCATTGGAAGGTTGGACTTTTTGGTCTCCTTCCATGTTTGTAAATACCTTCTCTTGAGGTCATTAAGCCTTGTTTTCTCAATTCCTAATAATAGACGGGGTCATCAAATCGTCCAATCTTATCTTTTGCCTCGGAGCTTTTAATATTTCTATTTTGAGAATATTTTCTTAATCCCTTGCTCTTCAGACTTCATGCTTCTGCCTTATTTGTAAAGTCCGACTTCGTTTTCACAAAATATTGGCTCATTTACAGTTCTGACACGCCGAGGCCGTCAATGTTCTACGCTGATAGTATGCGGATTTGTTAAGGTCTGCTCTGCACTTATCTTTTTTAGATTTACAAGACACCACATTTGATTGCCTCTCTCATTGAACACTTTCTTCCTTTGGACTGGAGCGATTTGAACACACATGAATGCCACAACGACCAACTTTCCAATGCCTACGGTGTTCCCCTCCCTCGAGTGCTCAAATTGATGCGCGTCCTAGCTCAACGCAGTAGCAGCTTGCGGCTAATGCTGGTAAATGACTGGCGCCTTGTTGAGCGCTGTCTCGCCTACCTGCTACACTTTCCCACTTCTCTACCTCCTAAATTCGGCGTTCTTCTCCAACTGGAGGCACTTCGATGCCTATCTGTGTGTCTGGAAGGATCGGAACCGCCATCTAAAGCGGTTGACTTCACCAGGTAGCTTGAGTTTCAGTGACCCCTTAGTTCGCTTTAGACAGGCAATTGGTGGACTTGTGGCAGCTGCTCAGGTGGTGATGGAGGCTGAAAGGAGCGAATACCCTCTCCAGATCGCATGGTTATCGTTCTTCGCCAATGTCGTGGTGCCGCGTTTTTCACAGTACGTTATCCTTGCATGTTTAATTAAATAGGTTTGCTACTCTCTCAGCGACTGCTATACATTAAGGCTACTTTGTTAGTTATGTGGATGGTTATATGGACTTTCACAACCTCCAGCGAATCAGTACACGGTCTTGCAGTATTTTTCGTACACTTCTAATGTTAACAGCTCCATGCGTTTCTTTCAGGTACCTCTCCAGTAGCCAATTTGAGAGCCTTCGCAGTTGGGCTAAGAAATTTTCTGAAGAAGTCACAATAACCGTAAGCACCCATTTTCCTTCTCCATATTGTCTCATTGTTTGTGAACGCACAGGGCTATGATGAAGGTGAAAGAGGAGAAGAAAAGAGGGCTTCTCCACCTCCACTGGTTACTGTCACTGTACACCTTTTGAAGGTTTTGAGTATGGAGGAATTGGTGAGCTTGCATTCTTTTTTATGTAGAGATTCAGGAGTTAATAGAGTTGAAAGTGCTGCGCATTATGAACTGGTAATCTCCTCCTTTCGTAGACGGATATTCAAAGACGCATTTTCCAGGGCCCGGCATGGAACGTGGTTTTGAATCACTTTATCAGGTTCGTGAGAGACTTGGTATTTCAAGATTACTTTGCTGTGGGTCGAAGGATACTCATTCATTGTTAATGTTGCCTTTTGGTCAATTTCTCCAATATTTCACTCATTAAGTCCTAAGTGGACCTTGTGATTACCTCAACTCACTTCTACAGGCTTCTATTACCATGTGGAAACTAGTCGCACTTTCCACCTTGATTAATTTCAAACATTTCAGGCACCAGTCAGTCCTCACCGGATTCCCTCAGAGGACCTCTCACGCCGACGTTTTAGCTCCTGGCGTTGGCTCGATTCACACCAACGACGATCCGCCCACCATCCCTGATATTGTCTTCGAGTCAGGCGAAAATGAAGACCTACTGTCTCCCATTACTGTCTCGTCTGCTCTACCTTGCCTTCCCGATCTGGGGATGTCTACGTGTCTTTTCTATCGTGGGCCCTGTTCCTCTAATAACGAGTCCTCGGTCACCCTTCCTGCCATGTGGTGGCCATCCTCCGCCCACTCTCTTTATCCTCGCGACGTTTTGGAATCTCTCGACTTGGTCTCACCGACACCGGCGATGTGGCCGAGCTTTCTGCCTTTAATGGAAGCGGCAATGATTATTGGAAATGTGGATCTAAGTCGTTGGTGTAGTCGTTTAACTAGGTTGTGTGTGCCCCCGGTGATGGAAAAATCGGGTAGTAGTTGCCTCTCGTTGCCGCATGGCATAATGGCACTAGAATCTGCGATGATGCAAAGATATCTTCTTGCAAAATGGGTACGTGATCGGTGGTATCGGTTGACTTTTGTGTTGTGTCTGAGGACGCTGGAGATGAGATAGTTTAAGATTGTCAGCCGTGGCATGCATCAGGCGTCATGCATCTTGACGATCCTTTGACATTCTTTTATAAGTTAGAAATAATCTTGTAGATTTCCATGGATTCCAAGTTGCGTTTTCTTTATAAGGCAGATTGTACGAATTCATTATCTTGGTGGTCAATTTGCCTACCAACTACTGCTCTTTGCTAGAGCGACTCTAAAGCGGAGGAACTATGGTGGGCCACCTTCCATCTCCTTCCCTACTTCTTCTTTGGGCAAGAGACATTGCTAATTGACCTTCTTCAGAAGGTTATCTTCCCTGTTTACGACCTGACTCCGTGCGTTTATCATTTTTGCATTATATGCATGTCATACTATTTGTAACTCCCTTTCCTTCCCCTTTTCTAGTGTTGAAAGGGGATTTTCTACCGAAGTTATGAATGCTTCTCCTCCATGGCCCCCAGTTCATGATTCGTTTGCGCTCGGTTTGGCATACCATGCTCATCGTGTTTATGTGGAATACTTTCTCAAGTTGTTTCAAGGCCCCAGATCTGGTTAGTTGCATGAATGCCTACATTTCCTTGGTAATCAATTTCTCGCATGTTTTGTCATCAGTCACTCAAAGAGGAGAGGAAGTTGAAGGTGTTACACTCGAAATGGAGCCTACCTAGATTTTTTAGATCCTATATTCACCCATTGAAAGTGGACTATTTGTTTTCCAGGTCTAAAACATCCCCTTCGGTAGCAAGTTATTCTAATAAGCCACCTACTTTTTTTAAAGAAACTCAGATAACTTTCAAGCCTCTCAAGACTCGCTCCAGTTGTGATTTCATTCTACCTGACGACTGGTTCTATATGCCCCTCCTGGAGTCCTACTTTTGTGGCTGCCGTCACCGTATCAATGGAGATGATGACAAAACCCCTTCCAGTGCGTTCAGTCCGAGCGAACCTGAGGTCTGTGAGCATGTTTTACACTAACCCTCGACACTGCTGTTTCTAAACTCTCCTTATCTACGTACTTTCAGGCCTACTTATTGAAAGCTACGGCTTGTTTGGGTTGGATCCATCGGTTGTTGAGTCAGCGCTTACCACCGCGTAGCTCTACAAAGATTCGGGAGCTTTCTGCCGGTGGACACTTAACTCGCGTGTGCTGTGCTATTTTAACTTACCAAGGCGCGGGAGCGCTGTGCTTTAACGCCTCGGGTGTCATTATTGCGGAGTTGATCAGTCTACTGGCGCCAAAATTGGATATGGAGGAGATGGACCGCAATCCTGAGGCATACCTCCCGCTAGATTTACTTTCTCTTTATAACTTGTAAGTGGAAATTGTGTTTCTCTTTAGTTAGACTTGAAAGCTTTCTAAGGAACGGTCGAGCATGGCTTCGATTTTCCCATCTTTGCTTTGCTTTTCGTCTAGGTTCACCGACTTGTTGGAGCACTACGCGGCCACCTCTTACTCCTCTCCAATTTTTGGCAACCTTCTACTTCTCTTCCTTCAATCCACGGGGCTACCGCCGAGCTATAGACGTGCTCTCTGGGGAGAGCATCAATCTACTCTCCGTGCCTTTCAACTCTCGCCTAGGGAGGTAAGGTTGTTTTCTTTTTCCGAACTTTTTCACCTCCTAGGTCATTTTTCCCATCACCACCTATGAGGGATTATTTGAACCTTTGGAGAAGGATGAGGGAGTTCTCAGAGCTTATGCCAGCGCTCTCTGCTCTGGGGTAGTAAATCCCACTCGGCAGCCTCTGGCTGCTCTCATCGCGTTACATCATCTCAATCGGTAGGTTTTAGTGCTATTTGCTCTCAATTGTGTTTAGTACACATTTCCGGGTTCCAATGCCTCCTCTGTTTTCTCCGATCTAGAAATATCTATCTGGTGAATCCCAGGTCAATGCATAGCGAGTTCACACAACAACTTGCAGCTTCCCTCCGTTTCATCATTTCTTGCAAATTCCGTGGTCGAGGTGAGATGGAGCAAGTGATAGCTTTGCTACGGCGTTACAAACAGCCGATCATGTGGAAGACTACGTCGTTGACTCCTATTTCCGATCTTGTTCGACCAACATACGTCTCGCAATCTGTTGCCAGTGGTGATGTGAAGATTACTGATATGATGCAACTTTACAGAGAAGAAGAAATGCCTGTTTCGAGGGTGAAAAGATGGGAAGAATTCTTAGAAAGCTGAAATAGATTTTTGTAAAAAAATGGTGCTTCCGGTACTCGTTGGTCTTGACGAGAGAGCTCTACAGGTGGGGTTTGTACTACCTTCGTCATTTCGTTTTGAATCAATTATCACAAGGTGTCGCTTGAGCGATCCGTAGGTTTTAGTGTGGTAGGTGTAACTGAGTAAAGACGTCTTGCCACGGGAACAAGGAACCGAAGAGCACATGATTCTCTTTCGACGTATGAAACGCAACCACAGAAAAGGTGGTCGAGAACTTGCAATACGGCATTCATTCGACTACTTGTATGAATGGCAGTCATTTATATTCATCTGATTGTAGGCTGCTTAGGATGACCCTCGAACCAACCCACACCCTAATTTATTTGTTTTATCCCAGATTGCAAGTATTCGACGATTTTCATGCTCAAATTGACTTTACTCATGGAATTTGTAGCGTTCCAAGACTTTCCACAGGATGGAAGGAGGCAGTAAGTGAAGGCGGATACACGTAATCCAAATAGGACAAAGCAGCGGGTCCAGCATGGTCCGAAGGCCAACCCGCGAGCACACGGGCCAAATAAGTACTGAAAGTGACCGCCAAACGTCGGATAGTCACATAAACAAAGCATTACAGGATGTAAAGGAGCTTTGCGGCAATAGTCTGAATTTTTTAATTGATGCTAGGTATGGCCAAATGATGTGAGATTCAATGGCCAAAAAACCCAGTAGCTTGTATCGACAAAGTGTTAGCTTTAGACTTAAACTCATCTCAACGCAAGTGCATATTATGTCTTTCCTGATTAAACCAGCGTTAATTTTAAGCAACGTTTAAAATCATGCGCAATTCAAGTAGTTAATTGTAGCACCGTGTTTCCTTTAAAGGTTACCTATTCGACTTTTCGCCTCAAAATCAAAACGAAGTATTGCGAGAAATGTTGTTTTTATTTCGACTTCGTTCTACATGGACGACCTAATTTTACATCTCAACAAAACATTAGCCAATGAAAAACGAGGTGTGGAATGTACTACCATAAAAATTTGTCCCTTGACCTGCAAACGTCATATTCTTTCGGATGTTATACTGTTTGTCTTGATACGGTGGATTCTCAGTACAACATCGCTTATTTCGGTTGGTTAATCTTCCATTGCTTGACATAATCATTTCGAAAAGGACAGATTATTTCCACCTGTTTTTTTAAAGCTCTAAGAAACTATGAAAAGACATCATTTATATTCTTTGACAGCACTTTGATGTCGTTAAGTGCCAAACTCCATAGCTTACGTGTCTTAAGAATGCTTTGCTGGAATCACTAGATCCGAAGCTGTGTGCTATAGCTACGTGAATGTACTAAAATCAGATCCACCGCTTTCTCGATTGAGCTAAGTTAGCGGACAAGTCAGGGGAAATTGGCATTTGAATTTTCTAATTCGTCAGACATGTACGGAACGTGTGCTTTCGATGTCGGCCCATCACCTTCAAAACTGCTGTAAGCTCTCTTGAGAACCAAACAACCTAACCGCTATCTAACTACACTATCTTTCTAAGGCTTTTGCGAGTTTAACCCATAGCTTTATTGCGACCAGTTCTCCAACCTTTTCAGTAGCACAGTTACGGTCATATGATTTTATCGCCTGCTAAGCAATTTTCGGATGAATATTGCAAACATATGTTTTGGGGAATATCCATTTTGTGTTTTTAGGCGACAGAATATGGATGACATCACCCTGCCACCGGCATTACCGCTTCGTGCTGGCAGTAGCAGTAAGGCTGAAAGCAGAAAACGGTACGGGCCTGCAGGTGATGCTCGGTCACGCCTGGCGCAGGCACGCCTTGCGCTCTCTCGACAAGCTTCCTTTGACGTCGGCGGTTGCGCTGCCGATGCAGTGGATACCTCTCCGCCCAATTCTCTGGTGCGTTTCGATATTTTATTCGCCTGTTAACACTAGGTCATTTCCTTTTGCTTGAATTAATCTTGTAGCTTGACAATTTTTTTGATTTTTTTCTGTTGCTAATTCAATAGTACTTCGAAATGTCTCATTGTTAACAGGATTTTTTTTCCACAACTTATCTCTTTGGATAATGTTCTGAAATATCACGTTCGCTTTTTATTAATAAAGTGCTTAGTGAACTTTGAATATGTGAATATTGCTCTTTTTCAGTTACTTTACTAAGATATTGCAGTAATTTATCGCAATTGCTTCGCTTTTTTCGATGATTGGTGAGCAATCAGTGGATTGTACATTTTTTGTGACAGTAGTTTGAGAAATCTTGCTCTTTGCGTACACGCACATCACTTTTTGCCGATGCTAAATTCATGGCTTGGGTGGTTTTTTGTTCGTGGCTGCTAGGATCCACTCAAAATACATCGCGTATTGTAGAGGGCTGCTCAAAATCAAATTAAGTTACCTTTGTCAACTTTTCACTACCCATAACCAATTACATGGTATTTATCTGGTTCAAAGCATCTGTTTGTGCCTTTATGTGAACGGTCTACTTGTCTAGAAAATGCAACTATTTTTGGATGGCGGATTATTCTCGACTTGTTGTATGGTATCCCGACATGGTAGTTGAAAGAACTGCGACATTTTAGCGTAAACAGTCATTACTCATAGCAGTGAATTGGCTACACGTTTAGCTTCTTATGGTAGGCCATGCAGGCGAGTACCAAGTTCACATCTTATTCGTTTTTTACTTTGATATTGTTAACAGACCGCATTTTGGGTGGCTCGATTACCTTGACAGATTCCCAGAAGCTATACTGTGAATCTTCGTCCTTGGAGTCTCTATTTATGTTAATTTTCTCGAAATAATTCTTGTATCACAAGTTGAAATAATTTTATTCTGTTTGACACCAATGTGAGTTGTGTGCTTTTCAAAGCTCCATTTATTTAGTTTTCTAGGACTCTGTCGGATCACCTAACTGTCGCACCATTGGGTAAGGGTCGCAAATGGTTAACTCCAAGTGGCGAGTTCCGTGCTTGGAAAGTTTGGCACCAGCACGACATATGTGTAATACTCTGGCTTTCCTACCGGATCTCGCATGTCACGCATTCGTCAAGGGTAGTTTTCATCCAGATGACGTATTGGCAGAGATTGATGCACTAGAATGCTTGTGGGTTGCTCTCAGGTTATCGATGGTCACTTGCTTCTTGAGCGGTGGTTTATCCAGTCAGTTTGATAAACTAATGGAACATCAATATTTCAGTGGTTGTTTACTGTTTTCTACAAGCCATGCAATATCTTCATTCCCCTCCTTTTCGTCTCTCTCCAGTGCGGAAAATAAGACCTCTTTGTTCTATCAGGACACGTCACGCTGTGCATGCGTGAGCCCGCCTAGGATTCCTACTACTCCCTTGGCTCCGAAGCCACATATTCACACGCGGTAGGCTAATTAATAATCCGAAAAGGCGCCGACTTTTTATCTCGGTCATGTATGGGTATGTCCGTGTACACATGTCCCACATACCGAGTCCAAGAGGTAGGCTATTCCACTGAGTCTTGCACCCACTAGTGTCTGTCCACTTTTGTAGCATCACTATTTTCGGAAACACGGGCCTCCTTTGCTGTAAATGCCAACTGCATTCATGAAGGCCAACCTTTTGGCAGGGTGATACAATGAATCAGATCAGAGTGTAGTTGTCATGATGGGTTGCTGTCACACCTTATTATTAGCGTTAACTATGGAGTGATTGGTACCTCGATGTGTCTTCACCATGGTCATTGATTTCTCCCTTTATTTGGAATATTGAGTGCTATGCTCCCGCGTAAGACTTCTCGAGTCACCACAATCATAGGCGGTGTTTGTTAGGCGTCTGACAAAGTTGGTAAAACTACAGTTCCAGGGTCTATGTAGTGGCTTTGTCTTCAAAGTATTCTAGCCACTAATGACGGTCGAGGATAGTGGTGCCCGATGTCTAAGGCTTTAGTATTCTTAGCGCCTTCACTTACACTTCTTTTTCGGTTCTTTAAAAGGGGATTTGCTAATTTTCGAGTGGGAACATAGCATTTCCCCCATGCGTTTGTCTTGGCAACACCTTTTCATATTGAGCATGAAGTGAGGAATTTTTGAATCCTCGGTCTTGGACTCACAGCTGCAGAGAAGTATCATTGTTTTCGCCTCAAGAGCGTTCTTTTGCTTAATTGTGGGGGAATGAGGTTCCATACGGAATAGGACATTCATTTTGATTTCTAGGTGTTTAGTCCCTTCCCCCACCCTCCTCCAAAAACGAATCAACTACGTTGTTGATGTCCTGTTTTGCTTCCATGTGAGAGGTAACGGTTAGCTGGAAAACTGAAGTTGTAAGCTACAAATCGCAGTGCACCATGTTAGAATTAGTTGTCTTATGGATGAGCAGGTGAGTCTTGGATAAAAAGGGCTACGAATTCTGGTCTTATTCGTAAACCATTCATCTGCGTCAAGTACTGCGGTTACAATTTTCAAACCTTTCAACAGCTCCACTTCATTGTTCAAGTCTTCCTCGGCTACTGGATGACAGACGAGCCTTTTTTGAGCAAAGCATTTGCTGAATCGCTGAAAGATGGAGCAATTAGTTGGCAACGGCTTTTCAAACTGCCCTGTTTAGCATTGAGTTGCTAGTCCAGGTTACAACACGGTTCTCCACATGCAATATTCGGATTCCATGGGGAGTCCTGTAAGCTGTAGTAAAGCTAATATGGAGCCTTTTTGGGGAGTTATGATTGTGCTCATGTTGAATTGGAGCCAGTACACTAAATCTAACCGCCGGAGCACCGACGCTCCTTTACTCCTCAATCTGAGTTTGGTGATTTGTGTCTTGCTCGGGACGGTCTCTCACGAATGCATTGCAGAAATTCCATGTACTCAATCCATATAGATGTGTTAAAATGGAGGTGAAAGAGACTTCTTAAACTATCTGATCGACTGAAGCAAAAGACAATTTTTGAAGTGTAGTGTGCGCCAACCCCTAGTGTCACACGCAATACACATGCGCGCACACGTTCTCGTGCCCACGCTTGTGTTGCAAATTGCTAGGCCCCAATTATTCACTCTCTTCGTGGTCTATGTTTAGCGCACACACGCTCATTACACCCTCAGTTGAGATGATTAGACGAGAATTTGGAAATACATTTTAGTGCTTCAGCGATGCATATGATCATGTGGAGTCATCCTTCTAATTGTCATAAGCCAATCTTATAAAGATGTCAGGTGAAAAAAAACTTGTTTTTGGGAGACTAGAAAAACCACTGAGTATTTTAGCTGTCACGCTTCTCTTTCCTCCCTTTCACTGTCGCTCTTCTTCCATAACAATGGTATTTGAATCGATTTGCACAGACCATGAGATGGGGTCAAGGGTGGTGAAATGATTTCCTTCCTCGACAGGAAAGCAAGGGAAGTTATTATTTTTTTACTGTCAGTCGCTGTTCCATGGTTCACCAATTTCTTGTGTCTACCACGATATGTAAGGGAATTTATCTAAATCCAAAACCTGCCCAGAGTAACTTTGTAACTTTTGGCCTTTGCATAAGATTTGGCACTCTGTTTACGCTTTACCTTCCTGTAGGTCGGGGGCTTAAATTCTTTTGATCAGGTTCATAAGTCAGTACACGAATGTAAATAGCGCTTGAAGACCTCCTACAGTGATTTTCCATAGTTCACATTTGGTCTGGGTTTATTGGTCTTGGCGCAGAATGCTAACATGTGTCTTCATAGTTCAGGTTATGCTCATCTCACTCTGTGTATAGTCAATGTACTTGTAAGCGATGTTGTCCCGAGTGCACAATACCATCAGAATTCCTGGGTGGATACCCTATGCAGCTTGATTGAGTCCTTCAATCACTCGATTAAATGTCTTTCTAGTCAATAGATGAGACGGACCATGGATTGCAGCAAAGCCCAAGAGCGACCCTGGAGAGTACCACCGCGGCTACATCTATACGTCTGCAAAGGGCGAATTCCTCCTACGCTGCAATTACCACGTCTCCATCCCACCTCCTTTCCAATGGTTCTCCCAAAAAGATAAGCTCTCAGCAGGTCCGTCAACGTTTAAAGGAACACCTTCTGAGTCGACGCGTAATGAGTGTGGAGGCTTCATGGGGTGCGGGGGGAGGTGGAGCTAGCATGGACGTTTCCACTGCTCTTGCTGCCTCTTCAGCCTCACCTCAATCACGTGTCGGTCTGCGGCATTTGTCCCGCTCCTTCGATTCCGATCGCACCACTTCTTCACCCTCTCCACCTCCGCCGCCACCGCTGTCACATACTGAGGCTTCCGCTCCGCGTCCATCTTCTCCATCCTCGTTGCCGCGCAAACGCGCCGCCTATCATCGCTCTACAACTCTGTCGCTAGATTCACCCGTTAGGCCGCCAACCACCGCTTCCTCGCTCTCTGTTGCCCCGCGCACTTTTGAAGAAGTCGGTCTTACTACGCGTAATAGCATTTGGCGCGAGGGTAAACCACCTGCCCACTATCAACAGTCTTCTCTTAGTAGGCGATCTTCAACCGCAAATTTGCTTCAAAACAGAGTCCAGATCTCATTACTCTTATGCTCATTGTTTTTAGGCAGTGGTTTTGGGACATTTATGACGCGGCAATCCAGTTACAACCCGCAGATGGCGCATATGTGCTCAGACGATTTATCCAAAAGTTTGACAGGTTCAAACACTTTAACGGCCACAGGAGTGGAGATGCCGCTTGATTTGACTACTGCTGCTGCTACTGTCTCATCAAGTGACTCACTACGACGCCTGACTACCGACTGTCCTCACCAAAGAAAGGTGACGGTTGGTGGTAGCGGGACTTCTGTTGGTGATATATCGCTTCTTATGCAACAATTTGAGGCGCTTCGGGTAAGTGAATGTGCCACTACTGTCCTACTGCGCCACGTACACCTGAACTGCGTTCCTTGCCCATGGTGATTGTGGAATACCAGTTTCCTTATGACATGATCCACCTGGCATGGGGGCGAGACTTGGGTTGTCATTCACGTGTTGATTAAAGGTATTCCGGTTAGTAGCAGTGATTGGCAGCGAAAATCAGCACTCTTGATTTACTGTCTTGTGTCTATTTGACCTCCCATTTACTTTTCAAAGAAGCATTGTAAAGTTCAGCCAGCTTGACAGCCTCTTTTCAGTGACAAGCAACCGCAATTGGAGAATGCAGGGAATTGTTTGCGGCAAGCCTTGACTCACTTCGTGCTGTTGCTACTAGAGATTCTTCAATTGAATTTGGCTATACGATGCCAGTTTTTGAGAGCTGGAATAACGGAGGTTGCATCCTTGAAGTCTTTCCACTCCTCAAGAGGTCTATTATTTGGAAGGATTAGAAAGCGAGGGATAAGTCCGTCTGACTTGATATTATTTAGTGTAAACGTTGGACTAAATCTGCTTAACATGCTTCGCCGACAGGTTAAATGGCACTAAATAAAGCAAAGTTGAGTCATTGTATTTGCTATTTGCCACAGAATATGTAGGTATGTGTGGAATCACCTCTGAAAGTGCATCTCAGCGTATATGCACGTCTGTATTTCAAAACAGAAATGAGTGTTATTGGCCGTAGAGCAATATTTTGTGGTGTTTAGCTTGTCTTTGGGTGCTGAATTTGTTGTCATTGCCATAATTCCTCCAAATTGGGCTTGCTATTTACTGTAGGTCCTAAAAAGAACTGTGACTAAGCGGTTTTGCGCAGTGCATCCTCCTTCCGTACTTCATGCTGCTAAAGTGAATCAGTGACCATAACCTCAGTCCATCTTGCCGGTCCCATTTCCTTACCAATCCATCAACCAACAGGAGTCAACATCTTCACTTTCTAAAAGGCTCCAGTGGTCGGTGGTTCGGTCAACTGTGGAAATTATTGTTCTCTCCTTGAATTACTAAGGCTGAGAGTTCGAAAAGATTGTGGCTTTAGATTGGCTAAGCAAATTTTCACGTTTTTGTCGCTTTTGCTTAGATCCGCTTCGATTTCGGTTTGGTGAACAAGCATTAATTTTAGCAGTAACCTATTTAGGCTGCGGGGGCGTTTTGCGAATTGAACCGAAAGTTAATCAAAGGCTTATATAGCATTCTGCGATGGATGTTGACAAAAAAATGGTCAGCTTTATGGTCGCCCTACTAATGGGGAATCTGCCATTTCTACCGACTGACAAGAGTAATTTTTCAGCCCCAATATGTCGTCCAAAAACTGTGTCCAACACTTATTCACTTACTGAAGGGATCCTGTACTTTTGCTCTGTCGGAATGTTGGTGCGTCTAAAGCAGGCGGTAATGTTTTTTCCCACCGTAAATAGGAACCTTCAGAAGCCGCCTTTACGAACCTGGCATTTCATGTCTGTAAATAAACCTTATTGTCTATTACAGGACGAACCAATGTTGACGAAAACAAGTTCCTTTCCATTTTCCGTTAAAGACAGGCTAAATCTCACCAGTTTTATGATTCAAGTGTTGGGCTTCTATCAACGTCTAGCTGGACGTGCTTTCTGTCGAGGGTTGCTCTCGGTGCTTCCAGGCGGTAACACAAATTTAACCAGGCTCTGTCAGCCCCACCTTGACACACTGCCCTTGGGGCTTATTTTTGTTGAACCGAATCGGATGTCGTTATTCAGCGGTTTAGCTCTTCCCAACAATTCGAAAACTAAGCTTTTCGGAGATCACTGGACATTACAGGTAGTGGGTCACAAGTAAGGAGGAATGGTCTAATCCAGGGCCCATTTTTTTTCACAGAAGTAGTGATAGGCGCAGTGGTGGAAAAGAGTGGTTCTTACTCCTTCCGTATAGGCTATCTTTCAAGAGAACCGAATCTCTTTGATGCAATGGAGTGGGGAGGGAGGGAGATGAGGGTCAATGGTCTGGTTCCGTGGAAATTCACGGACTTTGTATTTTTATTTTTTGTAAATCCAGTATGAAACCCTGAGGATCAAGACTGTCGTGTAGCTTTATTGCATGCGTCATAATTTAATGTCTGAAAGGCTCTAGGAGGGGGGTTTTTAACGATACCTTTTGTTGTAATTTGGCCTCAGTGGTTCCATTTTTTTTTTTTTCGTTTCTGGTCCATTCAACAAAATCTTGCATCAACATTACCTCTTCTTTCGTAGTTAGTGTGGCAAAGTGTGCTTTAAAATAAAAGTGAAGCTGACTGTGTTTTATGCTTTTCCTAGCTGTAAATGTGTTTTTTTTCTCGACTTAAAGGCCAACTCTTAAAAGTACAGCCTTTCTTTGAAAGCAAGTGAGATGAACGATGTGGAGGGATGACAAGAAGTGAAACATTCATTCTTTGCTCAAATAACGCCTTTACTACGGATTCATGGTGTGTTTACTTCCCTAATTAGGACGGTAATGCTTCTCCAAGTCGACTAAGATCAACAGGCATACTCGATTTTAATGGGGCGAGGGAGAGAGATGGAGTCAAATCTATGTGCTTCTCCCTCCTTCAGAAAGTTAATTCTCTTAAAGGAATCATGGGTTCATCTTGACATCACCAGAAGACCAAAGTCAATTAGGGTCCCCGCTTGGGGCTGGAGGGTCACTAGGTGACTTCTTTGTAATTGAATTCTAACATAGGCTAGCGGAAATTACCATCTATAGCAAGAGATCTTACGGTGATGAATGCCGACCTTTCTTTTCTATGGAACAGGTCTGTTAGCCTCAGCAGGTACGTTAAAATCCCAAACCGCTGATTCCCACTGGCCAGCAGGCTGTAGCTAGGAGTAGAAGGTCAAAGGATTGTTAATAGCTTAATTTACTCCCATCGCTTTCCTTCTCAGAATACCTCAGTGCCGAAGCATTTGTCTGTTTTCAATCCCGCATCTCTGTCCGCCCCACCACCTGCTCCTGCGGCGACCACTACTGCTGCTTCTACCGCACTGTCTGATTTGCAAGAGACGGCGGCCTCTATAGTCTCCTCCCTCACCTCCCTTTGCTCTCAATCGGTTGGTGGTGGCACTCCATCGCAACTCAGTCTCCTCACTACCTCCTTGTTCCATCGCCATCTCAGTAAGACACTTTTTATGGCACCAAGATGGTAACATCGGTGTTGTATGTGCGTTTTACTGCCCTTTGTACGATTTTTTGCTTTACACTACTGGATGGATTCGAAATTTCCGACTAAAGGAAAGCTGAGGTCAGGAACTTTGTCGTTATTTTTCATGATAAAGCCACTATAGCACTCCCAGAAACGCTGGTTGCCCATTCCAAGTAAATAAATGCCAAGAAGTCTTCGCCGCAATAAGATTATCACCAATTCGGATATACCTAAACACTACTGCTACTGTTTTATGCCGTGTTCACATAAATTTTCAATCACTTTAGGAGGGATATTTGTTCAAAGACATTCTATGGAGCGTAGTTCTGGCTTCTTTCAGTTTTTTGGATCTCATTCTTTCCTATCTGTTCGGGTTATTCCTTACTTTTGGCAACCTTCATCCTTCACTTCTTTTCTGGGCTTTCCATGGTATAGCAGCAAATTCAGAGACAACAGCTTTGCACTATGGGCCTCTGTTATTTCAGTTGATCGCATAACGAAGAAGCCTATTTGGTTGCCAATTCACCTCTAAAGACGAGGTGATAAGACGTTTGATTATGGAAGTAGCTTTGTTGTTGAAACAGAACGTTTCACAGTATGAATGACGTAAACGCCACTCTCAAGGGTCCTATAAATTTACATAATGTACTTCGTTGCGGCACCATTAATACTAAGGCCATGGTCATGCGGAGTGTTGGTAGTAGTTTACCATACTCCTCCAGCTTTTTACCGCGTCATCTAACTTGGTTAAGACTGTGGCTCGACAGAGAGGCTGACTGCTTGATCGCTTTTTATGCTTCCATTGGTTTTTCACTTTCATTTTTACCTATAAATGTCTTACACGTTTGCCTAGGTCGTAAAAAACGTCATTGTAGGCGCTCTCTCAACTATTTGACCACACCTCAATGTTAATCTCTGTTGAGTGTTTGATGCTCGCCTGCAAGCCTTCTTTCATAGCAAGTATTTCCTCCTTCGTTCTTTTCATCCGCCTTTTGAGATGAGCGAGTACATGGGTGGTAGTGTTGAAACACGTAATTTATCCTTAAGGCGAACCGCCGGTGTATTTTTCCGCCTTCACAACACACAGGTCTTTACGGCGAGTGGCGGATGGGCTACAAACCTTTTCAGTTTTTGCCTTGATCTGTTGGGGATTTTATGATATCGGACTATTACGCACACGATTAGTACGCTTAAGAGCATGTGCCGATAGGGCTTCCCAGGAATTTATTTCCCTCTACCCTGTTGGATCCGAAATTATTGGCTTATTGCCTATCGCACTTCTATGTTTAATCTCCACTTACCTTGTTTTCTATGAAACGCTCTTCACGGAAATAAAGACCCGTTGACATCCATGTATCTATCGCCCGTATTGAAGAGTTCAAGGAATTAAAGACCTTATAGCATAGAACTGGTCTCCTGGCTCTTAAATTGCTTATACTTTGTCAAATTTGTGGGTGACGTGGTTGATATTGGCGTAATTTCGATGATTCTTTCATTAGTGAGTCACCACAGATTATGACATTCGTTATTTACTATTCACTACCCATGAAATATTAACCCTTAGTCATGGTTGTTAAGAGACAGCGTTTTTGAGAAGTGAAAAATTTATTTTCAACAGCTGTTGTGGGCATTATTTCCTAGTCCATCAGTACGCCTGATTATCATATAGAACTCCTGAAGTTAAGCCAATGGGGGCAAATTTCCCCACATCCCAGTCATTCACCAGCATTCGACGGTTCCAAGAGCCAGCACTGAGACACCTCTTCACTCCTAATCAGTGCGCCGGACTGTTCTATGATGACTTTTTCATGGCCGAGACCTTGAACTACCAAGCTAACGCTACATTCAAGGGTCAGTAGAGAACTGTAATGAAAAAGAAATTTCCTTTGTACTTACGGACACTTGACGACTTGGTTCTTTGGTTAGATAAACTGGAAACATTGTCTTGACTTGACACCTCTTCTTATCAGGCACGCAGGTGAATCAGAATCTGCGCGAGACGCAAGAGACGCTGGCTGCGCTGACTCTGGGTGGCCCGCAGGAAAAGGCGGTGCGGCCGGCTACAGCCGTGTCTACCACGCCAGCTGCAGCATCGGTGCCTGCGGCACACGAGTTTCTGTGTGGTGCGCTGGAACGCGCCTACGACGAGTTGTTAAGGCATTGGAACGGCCTTCCACCTGTCCTCTCTTGGCCCACCGCAGCCAGTGAAAGAAGAACCGGTGACTCTTCAATCTCCAATGAGTATGTTTGTCTTAGCGTGTTAGATGTGAAACCGAAAGAGCCTCATTCTCGTATAAGACCCGTTATTTGATGTCAGTTTTAAAGACTAAATGTGAACAGTAAGTCTATTTCCGTCTTGGTATGCAGTTCCATAATCTTGACCACCAACACCATGTGTAGGGGATTAAATCTGCTACTGGTTGTGTCAATAGTCAAGAGCTGAAATGGTAATGTCGGCTTTAAAACGACGGAACCTTTCTTGGCCATTCTAGTGAGGAGGTTACCTGCTTTTAGTTCATCAGTTGGTTTCATGCTTCCTTGAGCACGCACCGCAGTTTGCCTTCGTTGTTCTCCGAGATGAATGAAGCATTT
>UYWX01020493.1:432-49608 GCA_900622495.1 Hydatigera taeniaeformis | reverse complement strand
CTAATTTTAATGGAGAATGTGTGGTGTTTGGGGTTGTTTCACTACGCGTGTGAGTGCCAGTCACCTCGCTCTTGTTTGCGTGGACTGCCTTTGGAGGCGAGTGGAAGTCCAGTCGCCTGCACTCCTACCTTACAAATGTGTGCAGTTAGCCATACACAACGCCTCCTCCTGCCTAGTGGGAAGTTGCGCGACGCCACAGTATGGGTTGACTTGACTGGCGTACTGGGATGCACCGCCCAGCCCTCGAGGATGCAGCGACGGAGAAGGTATGGGTAGTCGTTGCCGTGACCGCTAAAGTGACCATGTGATCCACGTCAAGGAGACTAAAGAGGACCACAAAAAGCACCTGCAGTGTTGTGAGACATTGCGCAGGTTAGAAGAAGGCAGTAAGTGGGGCTGAATACATGTATTAGGTGGGGGAGAACGAAGGCACTAGATCGGAGTGTGCTTCGAGGACCAGACCACGCGTGTCGTAGCCAGACCAATCTTAAAGTAACCACCCACCATCAGGTGGTCACACGATCGAGGAATTACAGCAGCACTATTTAAATTGTTGATTAAGTAGGAGGTTGCTTAATAATTCTCTCTTTTGTGATGTTGGATATTTCACGTAGATTTTAGGTTGTTCAATCTCCTCTACGCTTAAGGACACCTTCCAATCACTCCTACAACACTGACCCATGCTTTGACTGGAGTAAAATGGATGGCAGTTATGTTGTCTTGATGTTGTCAAACGTCTCGAAATATCCGGTTGGACCTTGTCACCATCTTCAGTGCCGTCATGGCTATGCATGTAAGGAAACAAGCCGAGACACTCTTTGCCCTCTGTCCTGTGTAGTAGGAAAATTGGTTACTTCGTGTAGAAGCAGAGGAGGTGCTTGGAATTGCAGTAGATTACTCGTGCTAATTTGGCGTCGATAACTACGACTTGGGAGCACTTTGTCGAGTATCCACCAATTCGGTTGTTTGGTTGAATAGTTTGCAGTTGTTGGTGAGGAGAACTTCGACCCGACCTCTCTGTATCTGGATTTAGACGTCGTCTTGACACTTTGGGATGAGGAGAAATGGAAGGAGTGGATGGAGTGTTCGCCAAGTAGGGAGACTGAAGACACTGCTGATGTCTTCTTTGTCGTGTGTCCATGCAGAGCTGATTAGAGTGGATGGTCGGTGAGGTGTCACGTCTCCGCAATCACCGAAGTGTGTGGAGGTGACGCCTTGCCATTCGGACACAATGCGACCTTCACTGGACGACGGCGTGATCGGTGGTGCCGTTATAGGTTGCAGTGTCAAAAGACCCTTAATGATGTTCTGCCACGTGCATGGTTTTGCTACTCCACTTTATTTCTCTACAGGCAATAATTTGGATAAACAATCCATTTTCAAAAAAAAGATTTCG
The DNA here is from genome assembly GCA_900622495.1 of Hydatigera taeniaeformis. Taxonomy (NCBI): domain Eukaryota; kingdom Metazoa; phylum Platyhelminthes; class Cestoda; order Cyclophyllidea; family Taeniidae; genus Hydatigera; species Hydatigera taeniaeformis. Next base: position 48,212 of record UYWX01020493.1, on the reverse strand, counting down.
CTTTGCACAAAACACCTAGCCATCAGGACGAACCCAATTGCAGCTGTGGAAGGAGGTAGAGGAGAGGTTAAAATTTAAATGTAACATTCCCGTTGTTTTGAAATTTGTCATCGCCTATCTGACAAGGACAGGTATTTTGGAGTTTGTGGCACCTCTACACTTTGTCCAACTCAGTCTCATTAAATTCCTTTCTTATAAACGACACTGTTGGGACACTTTTGTGAAGTTGTAAAGTAATAGTAGATAGAATGCTAGTTCATCACAAAGCATCCAGTCAAGACCCTTTATGCAAGAGGCTCCCCTGGGGCAATGCGTCTCGCCTTTCCTAGAATACGTTCAGTGTCATGATGAGGTGTAAGTACCTGATAATGATAGCGTAAAAGGTTAAAAAGAGAATCCGGAAGCTAGGAAGTCACGTTTGGTAGTAAGAAAACCAACAACTTAATTAGCTGTTGTCAATAACAGCGTCGACTTATTGCCATTGTGCAAAGAACTAAAAGTTTTTGGCTAGAACTGGCTACGTGAGACTTTTTAGACCTTTGAGGTGGGTCAACCACTTCACCTGATTGCGTCTCCACAATAGTTCACTGACCTTCTCCTTTGAATGCTATCCGCAGACTTAGTAATTACAAATGCCTTCCTTTCTTTCCCTTAAAAAAATGCAGCTGCGGTTTCTTGGTACTAAAGGAATTAGGAAATTATGCTGATGGGCTGCAATGAATTCGTTTGCAGGGCAGACATTGGCTGAGACATATGCATATTTACAACTCCCATAGGACATCCAAACGCATAAGGGAATTAACTCTTACAGGTTCTAGGGGAGACAGAATGGAGTCATTTTAGCCGCATTCTCTTAGAAATGCTGTGCAATAAAAGGAGGAGACAAGTTTACCTCCTCAAATCCTCGGTACTCCAATGCGTTCCAAGACCAGAAACTGCCTTAGCTATGACTTGACTTTAGTGCTACCTCGTGTGCGGGCTACTTACCACGACTTGACAGTGACAGCAGTGCAACATACGTAAAGCAACAACCTATTTGACATGTGAAAACTCGAATAGCTAATCAGCCAATGCGATGCGGCCTCTAATTAACTGTCAAGGTCATGGCAGTACCATCCACGCTTCTTGAGTTGCTCAACAGTACTTTTTTTCTCATCGAGACGACCATGCATGTGGCTATTGTACGCTTACTTCATTCTGTTGAATTCATCTTGACAATTTACTAGTTTGAGGCATTTGAAGACCGTAATGTGATGCCATGTTGTGCTTATCCCTTCACCCAATCACTTCTGCTGCAGGTTACGGGTGCTAACAAAGGGATTGGAAATGGAATTGTGGAGCTACTGGCTCGAGAGTTGAAACCAACTTCCGAGTGGCACGTCTACCTGACTGCGCGAAACGAGAAGCTGGGTTTGGAGGCCGTGAAGGTGCTTGAGGAGAAGGGTCTGAGCGTGAAGTTCCACCAACTGGACATCACAGATGCAGAGAGTCGACACAGGCTGGCCGCATTCATCAAGGAGAACTATGCGGAGGGGATAGACATTTTGGTGAATAATGCTGGGATCGCGTACAAAGTGGGTGCGCACACAACTTCTCACACTGGCATGTAGGTGGACTCCACGGCTCCGTTCGGCGAGCGAGCGAGAGTAACCATTGGCACGAATTACACAGCCACTGTGCAAATGTGTGTGGAGTTCTTGCCACTGATGGCGAAGGATTCGAGGTAAGTGAGGTAATGTGGAGTGGATGGTTGGCTTGCACAGACTTGTCAACGTGGCCAGCATGGCTGCAATGATGTCGCTGAGGGCGATGTCGAAGGAGATGGCAGCGAAGTTCAAGGGTCCGTTGAGTATGCAGGAGGTGGATGAACTAATGGCGTCGTTTGTCAGGTGTGTTGAATAATTTGTCACCTATTCTTCATGAAAGTAAATATTTTTTTGTTTTTTTTCTACACCCGTCACGATGAATTCATGGCGATGCTCGCTTTTACCACGCTAAGGCATGCAGAGGCGGGAGACCATGAAAAGGTGGGCTTTTGTGGCTTCGCTTTCGGCATGTCGAAGATTGGTGTGTGGAAAGCCACTTCCATTCTAGCTGAACAATTCAAAGATGATCCTCGTCACATCCTCATCAACTCGGTAGGAGTTCGTGAAGTGGCACAATCTGATGAGACTTCAAAGTTTTGATAACATCACCTGTTTTGAATTCTTAGTGCTGTCCTGGCTACGTTGACACGGACTTGACTAGTCACAAGGGCTACAAGACCATCTTGGAAGGTAATATTTGGACTACCACATCTTTATCCACTTTCCACATCTATCAAAACTTGGTATGGTTTTTGGATGTGCTGTTATTTTAGTGAAGAAAAATTACAAGTTTAATCCCAAATATGAATACATTAGTTCGAAGCTTTAACTATCGCCTGATACACCAACCGTGTGCGGGTTCCATTGACAAAAAAGAATCGACATACTTGTTTAGGTGCCGACACTCCGGTCTACCTAGCTACCCTACCAAAGGGTGCTACTGAACCCTACGGTCAGCTCATCAGCGAACGTCAAGTTGTCAATGTGGACAAGGAGTGTCCTTTATGAGCAGATCCACCCCGCTCGGGGAGCACAACTTCTGATGCTTATATTGAGAATGTCTTATTCCTACTGCCTTTCCTAATGATGAGACTGTTTTCGGCTGTTCTTCTGCTCTAAATGGCTATGGAGAAAGAATGGTGCTGGTCGTTTGCTAAATGCTCGTTGCTTTGTCGGTAGCTGAAGGTTTGAATTCGTCCTTATCACATATTAGTTTATGACAAGGAAAGTATTAAATCATTAGGATTCATAGTTGATTTAACAAGATTAGCTTACTCGTTACCCTTCCGCCCTCCCCACCATTGAGCAGTTCTAATTAACCTCATCAGTTGTAATCTGTTAACACAGTCCATTAAATGTAACCAAAATTGACCCTTAATGTAGAATGAGAGTTCTTATGGCATGTCACAAAATCGCTTACATTATGAACTTGAGGTTTATTTTGCGTAGAGTTACTACATTAATCTTGAGAGAAAAGGAAAAAATCTCTCCTTCCCCTTCCTTTTTCTTCTCCCTATCTCTCTCTTCGTACGCATAGTTCCAGAGGAGGCCCCCTCCTTGCACCATTTCACCATTTGCCAAGGTCTGCTCTTAGTTCCCCTAATGAATCAGTCCTCGGAGAATTGCAACAACATGCCAACCCATAGACATGTTGACAAAGTAGGAATTACCGGAATCGCATTGCCTGAGACCCGACTAACAATATCATGGCAGCTAACAACACATCTCATCTTCCTAGTCCTCTGTCAGTACTCATCAGCCCCTCCAGTGATCCCTTTCCTACACCACTTCAAATATGCTGCCACGCCTTGCTCTAATGATCATGACTCCTTTAGGGGCTGTACTTGGCATCTCTTCCCCTAACCCAGGCCACTGCAGCATCGCTCGATAATACAACCTTACGCTCTCCACCTACTCTTATTTCATCAGTAGGCATTTACCAACGTGGTATCACGAAAGGTCCATCAATGCGTGACCCCGCACCTTTCCTCGATATTTAACAGTTCCGCACTCCTACTCGTTTTGCATAACCCACCTCCTTCGTCACAGGCACTCTTGATAGCACAAGACAAGAACAGAATATTTCTTTTACGCCACCTTACTGAGCCCTCTTTTGACCTGCTCAGTACGGTGACCCGCCAGTCCATCACCACTTCTACTAATTAACGGTACCCTGCCTCACTTCACCTTGCGTCCCCTTGCTCATTGCGGGTCCTCATTTTCACTGCCATCCAATTCCACACCAAAGTTATAGATCGCAAACTCTGCCATTTCACTTCCTTAACGTATCACTTTTAGGTCTAGTTACCTTTTCACCTATTACAAGGTGCAATACATAAAGGTCAAACATGAAGACTTAAATTCTTAGCATATTCGGTTTAGTGAAAGACATTCTTGATAATAACCTTGACGGATGGATCGCCTTTAGCGATAAAGTTACTTAAAAATCGCAAAATTTGAAAAGTCATCCATCTTTGAGCTGCCTGGTGATTTTGAGCCAAAGGTGGCACCTGCAATACCAAAAAAAGGAGACCATGAGTGGACGAAAATCGCCGCAAAACTAGATACTTATGAAGCCCTTCAACGAAGTGCATCAGGGTTTGAAGGAGTACACAAATATCCCGTAATTATTCATCCAGTCTCAGTGCCTTGCCGTTCTACTCTCTATTTCGTGATGAGGAGCACAAAGGTGGTTAATGATTAAAAGGCAAGACAAGACTCTTACCACACGAGGTTGTTTGAGGCGACACCGGATGAGTTACCGACTTATTCTGTTTGAGGCTCTGCAACTGACTGAGACTTGGAGCAGCGGGTTTTGTGGCACTGTTAGCAACCGTCTTGAAGTCGATGTCGAGATTGAAAGCGTCCAAACCGCTCCACGTCTTACCGACGCTGGAAGAGGCACTTGTCGATTTGCCACACATCTGCTGATCAGTGGTGGTATTTAGTACAGTTGCCGAAGGCTGCTGAGGTTGCAACTGCAGCAAGAGATGTCAAAATTCGACCTGATACAAACTGTAAAGTGGAACTACCAAAGTTCACAACAACGTAGTGCTGAATCTGTCAACAAAGTATTCCAGCCGTTTAACAGTGAAAGAAGAATTCAACTAAGGCTGTAAAGATTAAGGCTGGCCAAAGCTGAAATAGGCTAGAAGATAATCCAGGCCTGTGGGAAGCGGGAAAAGCCCGGGCAGTCACTAAAGTGGGGCAAGAGATTGATCGGAGGTAGGTGATACCCTCGCGCATCCACACCCACGCACACAAGCGCAAACAAATGTCAGCGCCAATGTGTGCCACGTACACGGGCCTCCATTTGACAGTTTCGCGTTGGTGTGGTGAAGAGCACAGCACACTTATGCCTGCATTTGCTATAACCCGGTAGGTAAACGAATTTTATCGCTTTGGTACTCTTTCCACCATCCGCCTTCTCACATACCCGTGTGTAATTAAGACGACAATACTTGAAGTTTAGCAAACAGGGCAAAGCATTTATGCTAGACAGAGGCCGATAGAAACAAGGCAAAATGGAAGCACCCTCGCAGGTAAAACGAAAAAAATTACAGGTGTGCGACGAATGTGAAGCCTGACGGAGAGAATGGAGACAATCCCCATGACCATCATGAATGCATGACCTCATCGCTGGTTCAGCTGAGCTCAAAGCGAAAAATAGAACACGAGCTCATCATCAGTGCACGATAATGTTGTGACACTCAAATCAACAATTTCACCACTTCAGATAGCTAGGATTTGTGCTTTGACGTCGGTATCATCAGTGAGAAGCACATGCTGCCTTTTCCTTAGGTTATGATCAAGGGCTTAATACAAGACACCGGGATCAACTCCAATAGGTTTGCCGAATACGACGGCAAAAAGTGATTGCTGACGGGTGACACTGTTACAGAAGGCGCGTACACAACCTAAATGTGCCCAAGCATTGTTTTTAAATGGCCCCGAAGGTTGACTCTTTGCTTTCAGCACAATCATCAGTTGTCTGAGTAGCAGTAGAAGCGGGAACCCAAAATGTGGGGAACAGTGGGCATACTGGAAGGGCTGTTGGGAGAGGTTTGAGAACATTTCGACACTCGTGAGTGCTCGGCATGGAAGTATCTACAGAGATTACAAGGAGACTAACTTTAAGAAACTTCGCCTCATTTAGATTTTGCAATGCTGGGAATGGTATTGATGAGTCGCTAGGCATAATTAAAATAAGAGGTGTAGCGAAGACGAATTACTAATGAATACAAATGTTTGTGCTGACAGCGAGTGGCATGTGAAATACCGAACGCTACGGTCCTTTGAGGCATACAAACCCACTAGGTCGCAAAAAATGCATCCTAACCGGATTCACTGAGCTTGAAGACATGTACTTGATGGCAAGCTGATGTGTAAGCGCAAACAGCTGGTTGTAAAAGTGTCGAATGCTTCATGGCGATTGATATGGAGGAGTAATTTCAGGGCGCCTCGAGAAGACTATAAACTGGAAGGAAAGGGGAGAGGCACAACTGCGACTGCACAACAACTTATTTTTAAAGTGGAGGTGCTTAGTTCATGTTAAATGTTCCTCAACATTTCCTCGATGCTACACTTGCACGCAGTTGTGAGGCTATGAAGTAGGTGTATGAAGACTAAGCAATCTGACTTACTGGGGACTTTGAGGGAGTGAGCACTGTTGTCATGGCAGAATGTGCGCAGGAGAGCTGAGTAGGTGACGTGAACTCATCGAAAAGGGGGTCCACTGACTGCTCGGTCGACTGCAAGATGGTGTTGCTAAAGGTTTGTGCTGGCGTCTCAGAGTTAGGAGCGACTTGAAAGCTGGAGAAATCCTCAAAATCGGCGACCCCATGGGAAACAGATGTCAAAGTGGTCTGTGTGGCCATGGGTGGGGTTTCAGCGTTGAAGCTCGCAAAGAGGCTAAGACAATCAGCAGTTAATGAAATACTTCTCTTCCCTCAAATTCTCCATACCATCATGCAAAGCGGAACAAGTTCGCCCAAGCACAGAAACCTCAACATCAAATCGAACTATTAACTAAGAACTAGCTGAAGTCTCACACATGTTTCAGACACAATTGCATGCCAGGGCCTTTGAGATGGCAGTAACCGTCTTGAGTCTTTGACGACCTCACAAATTCATGCGTAAAATTTAAAGCAATCACGCCCACCATATGAAAATAATCACTTTTGACTAACAAAATATCTACCGCCATTCGGTGTCGATAAATTTAGGCACATCTCTGTTCAGCATCCTTTTTCTCAACCACCATATGTTCTGAGAAGTTAAAGAGGAAATAAATACAGAAAAATCAGCTGAGCTAGAGACTAACTGTTTTGGAAAAAGCAACCACGTAGACAACAACAACAACGTTGGAGTCCGTGAATGATTTTGTAAAGAAACGATCCTGCTTAGAGACAATACCAACGCTGTTGATAGTCGCTTGCAGTGAAACAGACACACACATTTGTTACTGCAATCTCCATCACGGTGGCCCCATCGACCCAAGCTTGGTATAGTTGAATGAACAGGTGATGGCAGCAGATATTTATGCATGGCAAAGGCTTGTCAAAGGTCAGGATGACACGATTCTGTCACACTCTACAGCTAGCCATTTGATTGTTGATGTGTCAACGTCGCAAAACCTTCCCTTTGTTAAAGCATGCCATGAAAGACACCAAATCGACAAAGTACTGAACTAACTCGGTAGCAGCAGTTAGAGTATTCTGTGGCATTTTGGCTTGATGCTTATCCAGCTCAGCAAAGAAATCGACATTGTCCTCGTCCTGCCTATTCTTAAGCGGTGACGCCAGCACTTCCGTCGAGGGCGGCCTCGGGAGCCTTGTCGGACTCTAAAAGAAAGCGAAAGCTTCAATAACCAGGGCCAATTTTCCAAGACCACGGAGATTCTGCTTCCACCAGGAGCATAATCGGCACAGAATCCTTATTCAGCCCGCGGAGAGCAGATAACGAGTTAGTTTAACGAGAACACTTACTGTCCCACATAATAGCTATATTTTTCCATCGCTGCCTTTTGATTTAAACCTAGTCCACCACCTCCAAATATCGCTTTTCAGGGTTAAGGGTAGTTCCCACTCTAATAGTTTGCAACCGCAACTACGCTCCTTACTTTGATAGACGGAGACTACCACACAGAAAAACGGTGCTCGAAGTAGACTGCAATGAAAGGTTAACTTTCAAATCCAATACAGAGACCCGTTTCAAAGGAAAAAAAATTATGCACCGTGACACCAGAACCAGCCGAAGGAAAATCAAAGTCGATCAGGGTAGCTGGAGCCTCTTTCGAAAGCGGTTTGCGACTAGTTTGGATGGGTGATGAGACTTTGGAGGTGTTAGAGGTCCGCCGACAAGAGTTATGCTCCTCTTCTGCCTGTTCAACTGTTGCATCGGGGAAACTGAATACCTCCTCGGAAACCTTATGCGGATCCTCCTCGTACCTACAGAGTGAGGGGAGGCGTAGTTAATGCAAGCAAGCAGTGCCCCCTGCCTCGAACAAGCGCTAATTGATCAACGTGTTTCAATCAAAAAGCAAGAAGCACAAATTGAGTCTTGCAAGGTAGTTGCTAACGCCTATTGTGTCAGAGAGTCACGGCACCACGTTCAGAACTACTAGTCCTTGTTTGAGGTCGAGAGAGTACACACCAACCCTCACAACAGAAATGTCCACAAAAAGGCACTCGAGAGAGCGCCGAATTGTACAATTACAGGTGCCTTCGTAATCAGGCTTAATGTAGGTGCGCCTCAAACATTAGTGGTAACCTAGCAACCATACGCAAACACAGGATGCATGAAATATGGAATAATAGCGATAACTCCTATTAAAACATTGAAAATAAGAGGCGATTAAGTCTGATCTGTTAAAAATTAACTTGTATAAACGTAAGAGAAGCGAGTTTGGGTTTTGAGAGTAAGCCTTGCGGTAAGGAGAGGGGCGGAGCAACAGAAATGTTGAAGCTGCATAACTTATTAGCAAAGCGCATTGTGTTTTGGGGACGTAGAAGTCGACGTGTCAGCCATATGAAATAAGCCGACAAACTATTGTGAGGCACGCAATCAGGAGTATGAACAAATGCATATCGGTTCTATTCCGAATTTGACTTTATGTCCTTGTCAGAAACTTGAAGTGGGTGCGAGAGGCATGCTATTCTAGGCGTTCCATTATTCGTCAAACATTCACATTAAATGTTTCAAATGGGCTGTGTGGAGGGTGGCTGTTCCACCCCCAATCGAATAAAAGCCCAAATGGCACTCCTAGAGCAAAGCTCTAGGCTCGGTTGAGAATGAAGTCAATGCTTCGAGTCCAACCACCGGACACCTAGTGCACGATAATTGAGTGTTTAGCAAGGTTTAACTTATCGTTCATGTACCTAACATATCTTGAAGATTCCCACGAATCCACACACCCCATTGGAGGAGCGTGAAATGAGGTCCACTTTAGGACGATAATGCTTGTATGTTGGCGAAGAAGTGATGGCATCTAGTGCAGCCCATTTGAAAAAAAACACGATATACGCACACAGACACAAATGCACGGCAAACACACACAAAGTTCAAAGTACAAAAGGCTACACGTGTGTTCAATGCAAAGATGCCACAGGTTAAAACGGGCAAGAGTATGACCTCACTAACGAAATTGTATCATGCAAGGCCACACACATACACGAAGGGTAAAACAAATCGTGGCTTCAAACTCATGAGCACTGACTGAACACTAAAAGTCAATAGTGGTGGAAGGACCCAGACAACATATTACTTGGACAAACAGATATACGTAGCAAAATCAACACTTCAACATTTCGAAGTAGCCAAAATACCGGTGAAATGAATCACATTTTGGTGTAGTGCTGAGTTGAGAGCACATATGCACAGATAGGCAAACGATAGCCGGTCGTTTTTGCCTCAGTAAAACGAAACGTGTGCACGTGTGTGTGTGTGACAGCACCGCCGTGGAAGTCGAAAGCGATGTGCAAAACAGAAACTCACATTCGAATGGAGGAACGGGGAGAGCGAGACAACAAGGCAGTTTCATCGGAAAAACTAATAGCGAGTGAAAGTAACCATAATACCACACCAGAGAAGGCGTAGAAGAAAGAACCATGTGGGCAAAAAAATCTTTGCATTGACCGACTAGAAACGCAAACAGGAGATGCAAAGCACAGGCCTGGTGCCTAAGCAACATCTAACATTATTGTTCCTCAACTTTTAACGACTACACCATAAATTCAACAGAGCATACCCAATTTGTCACAGTGGTGGTTAATTTATCTACCTATATTTAAAGCACCACTCTGTTTACGAGATCACTTTTAAGTCGAAATAGTCATAAGTAGAAATTATATACAACGGTTTCTATAGTTTCTCACTATGACACACAAAACCACCCAGCCCATTGCATACATTTGACGTGGACACATAAGGGGTGAGAATGTGCCAAATCTCACTATATTATTTCATACAGCAGCACAAGTGAGGAGGAAGGAAGCAAATGGCGCAGAAGAAACAGAGGTTGCAAGAGACAGGAGCGTTTATTTAATTAGGAAGCAAGGAAGCACCACAACTGCTCATTTGCATCAGGCAAAGAATGCGGAAAACCAAATCAATGTGAATGCATGCGTGCTGCATCCTTCACGCTATTTACGTATGGGCACCAATACTCATTAGGCTATGACAAGGTAATGAAACTACGAAGTAAAAGTAAACACAGAGTACTCTCTCCCCAATAAGTGATCAGTTTTAAGGTATTTTTGACCCTCAACGAAGGGCCGCCAGAATTTACGTGGTATAGCTTTAAGTGGAACAAATTTAAGACAGCAAGAAAAGCTTCCTTCTGGATCGAGTTCATAAGAATGAGATGCATAAACCAATGCACCACCACCACTAGCACGGCAAAAGAAATGTTCTTCTAAGGGTGTTTGATGTGTTGCAACCAGGCAGTACCGGAAACGCTTACATTGAAGGTGGTGGAACTCTCGGCTTGCCAAGAAGGTCATTCGTGACGACTTTAGCAGCTTTTAGTACATCAGAAAACTTGTCAGCGACATCGTCAACGATAGTGCGTTCGCGAGCCAACTTCCAGGAATCAAAACTACCCAGGCGATTGGATGAGAAGCTAGTGCGCCTCTCACTGCTCCCCTTTCTTTCACGCCACGGCATTTCAGCCTGAGGCGCACCACGAGGAAAATGATAGGAGTCACTAGAATTCCAATCATCGGCACCGGTGCCATCATCAGACCTTTCAGTAGAGGGTTAGAGTGCGTTGCAATGACAGACCACGCATTTACACATGCATGCACATACAAGTTAAGTAGCACGTGGTTAGAGGATGAAAAGTAGGAGAATGGAGGGAGAAGAGAAACAGAAAAGACAATACTTATATAAGGTGAAGGAAGTTAAATAGAAAACAAAACTCCATGAAAATCAAGGCAACTCACATTCCATAGTTGCTAGAGTAGGTAGGTCCCATGACGTGACTATTTCCAATACCCGCATAGACCTTCTGGGTAGAAAGAGCCTTCTGCCGCTCAGCCTGAAGAAATTCAGCATCTTGAAGCAGCTCCACAACCTCGTGAGCTTTGATTCGAACTAGAAAGTACTACTAAGCTTATGCAAATCATACCCGAGGAGCCTTGATCACGTCCTCTTTCATCAATGCATTGGTAATTTTCCAGTGAACGGAGGTTGTAGACGTTGTCGAGAGCAATATCACATACACGCTCAGATCCGTTTCTCAACAAATACGCAAGAACTGTCAAACCCTGAAATTATGCCTCAAAATAGTAGACCTCAAATCCAATTGCACCAGAGGGAAAGAAAAAAGTAAGAGAGGAAAAAACATTTCACAAAAAACAGGCATGTCCTACTATTTGTGACCAACGATCCCAGCACTACTTCGAAAAGAAGAAGTAATTAAGCACACGCAAAAAACAACGGACCAAGTAGAATCAAAGACCATGAAATATGTAAAAATATAGACACACTTTATATATACGGCGCCAGTTATTAGGATTTTCGGGGAAAATCCGACTTAGCAACATTGTCATAATTTCCAAAAGCCCCTCAGCATCAAATGTTTCTCGAGCGAGATCATTCAGTATCTTTCCATGCGGTCCCCATGGCTCATCATTTGTCGCTTCACGAACTTTATTCTCCAGCTCTGTGTAGTTCATGACAGCAGAAGCTCTACAGCAGGACCTTAAAAAGCAACACTCACTCACATTTTATCAACCCATGACTTTCCTTTCTCCAGATACTCACGAAACATGTCGGGGACGCTACTACGACCTATTTGGCAAGGTCACGAAACAAGCATAATATGTCAAAGTACGCGCTGAATGAACAAATAATATTTTGCAGAAATAAGCAATCAAATTGCCTAATATATTGCAATAAGTTGTGATTGTATGGAGCATATACAAGAGGATACAGCCCGTGTTGTCACCAAGGCGAGAAATTCTCGTGATGGGGTATATGGGACGTATATTATATAAGAAGTCTTGCCTATGCTCATTTACTTAGCTAAAGAATCACATTAAGAGCAGAAACGGTCACAACAGCTTTGTTTTTAGCTACTATCTAAAACCCTCTTGTTCGTAAAAATTTGCCATTAACTATTTTTTAAATGTAAAAAACTACACATTTATTTTTAGTTGCTTTAAATTTTGCAAGTAAACAATTTACTAACATAATAGATTTTGTTTGTATTAGTAAATAAAGGCAGCGGGTGATTTGGATTGGCTCTTTTGTAGAACAAACGTTATGCTCTTGCTCTAGGCATGGAGTCGCGTCCCGCTGAGTCGTTGAGGTGGTTAATTTTTTCCTGCCCTTTTTTCTCTTGCAATGACTTTTGTTTACGAATAAACTGTTTTTTGAGGTTGGTATCTCCTATTTAAAACTAGTCTGCCTCTCTTTGGCTGTCAATTGTTTAACCGGTTACATTGGTCAATGCCTGTCTTTTGGTTTTCACGGTTTATCTGTTCTTTTTTTGTGGGGCTGTCAAGAACTTGAAGTCGAGAAGCTTGGCATTTAAACTTCCTCATGCAACGCCTCATCTCTTTTCATCGACACTGGAGTGTTTTAAGGCAACCCTTTTCGTCCCTTATGTATGAAACTTGGTAGCCGAGACTTTATCTTACTTTTGGCAGCCGACACTGCTTAAATTGCGGGTGAATGCAGTTTAAAAGACGTGCATAGTTCCACATTTCCACTTCATTATTTGACATCTGTCCAATGCTTCCTTCCTTTCTCTTGTAGTTTATTTTAATTTGCATGCTTTTTACATTGTCTTTTGGTTTGGCTGTTGCTAACATTTGTTCTGGCGAAAGGTTATGTGGTTTTATATTCTTTCACTGTATATTGTATTCTAATTTCAAGGATTTCAGAACCTAAATCTTTTCTTTAATCTTGTGATCGGCCTTGTAGCCATTTTGCACTGGGCTTCTCACTTCCTAATGCTGGCCCATGATAATTGTTTGTTCCTATACACCTGCAGAAAAAGAAAGCATCGCTTGCCCTCTACACTTTTGACCGGCGGAGAGGATGAATTTTGGGATTGCTCGGTGTGTACTTACAAGAATTCTGCTGAAGCGTTTCGGTGCGAAATGTGTCAAACACGCAAAGGTACTTCGACCCGCAAACCAAAGCTGAATAGGCAAATTGTTGAGGAACAAAATCTCATCGCTCGGGCGATTATTAAGGAGCGTCAAGAAGAAAGTGGCACTACAACTGGTGGCACGGAATCTAATACACCTCACCGTCGGAAGTACCATCGACATTTGAATAATAGCAGTAGTGCGCCAGCCCCTACTTCGTCTCTAAAACATGTCGCATTATTACGTCCTGGGTAAGGGAATCTTTTGAGAATGGCGATGTTTCATGCTGAAGTCCACGTGTCGTATAACAGATTTTCCAATAATCTTCTTGCTTTACAACCACAGATCTCTTCGTAATGTCGACCGCTCATGTCCGCAGCATTTTGAAGTCTTCGCTAATGGATTTAGCGTGGTTATCACGGAGTATTATCCTAAAGCATCCTCTCCTGCTACGACGCCAGGTGGTAGCAAACAAGTGTCTTCATTGTCGAACAGTCCCGCTCTTTCCACTCCCGCATCGCTTGTAGTACGTTGGTATTTACCCTTCACGGGGTTGAAGTTTTGCCTTTGATGCCTCACCATTTAGATCTTAGCTATATTATTTGTATAGTCCTGGCAGTTTCTGAAATACAGGCTGGTCTAAGTCATTTCGCGATTGATGGTCGTTCAGTCCAGCTTTAGTTACCTACTGAAATAGAATACTTTTCATGTTTGAATTATTACTTTCCCCTTTTTAACAATATTCCTTGCACTATTGGTGTGTTCACTTCCTTAAAATCGTATTGGATTTTGCGAGGAAAAGTCCGTGACTGATAATCACACTGGGCTTAACGTTAAAAATACAATCACCGGGTTTGGTAACCATTAAATTAACTTTGTTTTCTGGGTCGCACCTGAATGCTTATGTGGAAATTAAAGCTGGAGGGACTGTCGTTATTCGTCGAAATTGTCTTCTGCCTCAATTCTGGTTTGATACTGAATTAAAAATGCTGGCATACATCTTTTACGGTTGGCGAGATGGTATTTTTTATTTCCTTCTTCTAAGGGCTCAACAAGCATTCCATTAGGAACTGGTGCAACAAAATTAGAAAACACTTCCTTTTCTGAACATCCGATCACTAACCATCTCCCAACGTCGCCATCTTCCGCATGTCTTAGTAATGGTGACCATCCCACCTCAACTCCCCTGAATGATTCAACCGCCATATCCAATGAGGTGGAAGAGGAAGGAGGAGGGAAAGCAAAATGTCATTTGGACGCCAAGGAACCCCGTCTCGATGAAGGGGATCTTGATGCCACCAGTTTCATCCCTCCCTTAACTACATTGAAATCGGAGGCGACTGAAGCTCCGGTGGAGAATTTGATTACCGCAATGTCTGTGTCTGGTAGAAGGAAGCGACGCAAACGTCGTCTGCGAAGTGATTCTTCTACTAATAATTCGTCTCGATCTCTGCGCAGCAGTTCTGGTTCCTCTGCTGTGGCGTCTCGCAGCCGACAAGCTAGTCGAATAGCCCGCGCCTCTCTCTACCGTGTCACAAGCGCTCCACGATCCTACAAGCGTCGGAAGATTGCTACGCCATCCACCACTGCTTCCGTGGAAGTAAATTCTTCTTCTGACCTAACCTCTCCCATGAATACGGAGTCTACCGCCCCCATGACCGACAGTTGTGGAGCTGTGGCACTGGAGATGTCCGCGGCCAGTGCATCCACCTAGGCACAACCCCACTCCCTTCTCTTTCTGTGTATATAAACGTAATGTAGGCGGTTCACCTCTCTCAGATCTCCCCGTTCCTACCACATCTATGTGTACAGTTGTCTCTGGGTTCGTGCCTTCTTCACTCAGCTCTACCCATCTCCATATGTATGTGTCTGTTCGCTATATTGAGGGAATAGTTATTTGGATCAATAAAATTGCTATGTAAGCGTGCCATTTGCTACTTTTCCATTGCCTGCTTGCGGATAATCCTTCGACACCATCTGTGATGTTCAGCCATTCGTCGCATTCCACTACATGGACTATAGCTGATGATATGAATTGCTGCAAGTCGTATGGTCCAGATGATGGAATTTTTAACGAAACGATGATGCCGTTAACTAGGACTCAAATTCTCACTTGGTTGCCCTGCTTTGAATGTTGCGGATGTGTCAATTGGACAATTGATGGGACGTCTCCTGTGCTGACTCCTCATTAAACGCTACCATGGGTTGAGACTAGGCTTCTGGGGTGTCACGCCCATAGGAGTTTATTTTTGGAAGTTTCTTGACCGTTAGGAAGAAAATTAGGTTCGGCCGTTGAAGTTCTACTTTATTTTTTTGTAGGGGAGTCGTGTAATTGGGGAATTTTCTCATCCCGACTTGCAGGTGCGTTTTGTGTTCCAATTCTAGCATCTTCTTTCCATCCTTTCATTCACTTACGGGGCGTTTGCACATCTCTTCCACATTAGGCTTCTGTGGTTGATGTCGACTGCACTGGGCGTTTTGCTTTTCTAGCCAGGTTGGTTGTTTTTTTGTTTCAATTTAGACCATGCTTGGGGATTAATGTTGATACGTCTAGATCGTACCCGGCATGCTTCTCGTTTTTAGCTCTAAGGAGTTAGCAGTCATTGATCTTGAGTCTCCTCACGATAAGGTATGTTTCGAGAAGATTGATGCACTCGAACCATCAATTCTACTGTGCCATCCGAACGACGGATCACAGTTTGCTCTGGTTGTAAGTTTTTTCCTACCCACTTACGTGCGCTAATACAATGATTGACGTATCAAATAACGCTTGCTTACTGCCAATCTTTAAGATTGACAGGTCGAAGGTGCTTAGTACAATGCATAAAACAACTATTCGAGAGGATTCCTATATGCCACTTGTAGGCCTTCATTCATCTTGGCATTTGTTAAACTCTTTTTACACCTTCCTTTCATCAGATCTGTGACATGTAACTCTGATGCTTATTCTGTGGGAATCTGATTTCAGCGGCAAAATGTGTGTGAAGTGTACGCCTGGTCGCCCAATGAGGGCAGGTTGACTCTTGTGACACCTCTTCAAGGTTTCATTCGTCGAATCAATGCTGTGGATTGGTGTCCTATGCAGCCCAATATTTTGGCCACAGCCTCCAATGAACAGTTTCGTTCAATCACCGTTTGGGATCTGAGGGATCCTGTCAAATTAGTGAGAAATATTGAATTGTTCTGTACGCCCCCATTTCCTGTCATCCTCATTCCTGTTTCACCCATCTTCTGTCTGCTGTTGAGGTGGATTTTACCGATCTTTCAGCTCCAACAAGTCTGCTCTGTTGGGATCCATTCCGCGAGTACAATTTTGCCAGCGGGGGCAACTTCATGGTCCAATTTTGGGACCTTCGAGTATGTTTCTTTTTAACCTTGGAGATTTAGAATCACCTTCATGTTTGTTTTGAAGTGACATCGGCTGCTTATGACGGTTCTGTCAGTAGAAGTGAGTAAATCAGATTATTGAAGTATCATGAACTCGTTAATCTGTTGTCTGCTGAACCCATTTCCTTCCAGGAAGTGATCTAGTAGCAAGAATGCTTTTACTCCAGTGATGTAGCATGCGAGAATGTCGTCGACGGAGAGAGTTGACTTCTCTCCATTGTCTTGACCATTATTCCTTAGTTAATTACAACCTATCCCTATGTAATTTTGCCCGCTTAACTACAATTGACATCCATTAACTGGAATAACTCAAATTTGGAGACCTTGTGGTTACCGTTGGATCTCTAGGGTGTTATCGTCAGCTCTTATTGGCAGAAAATCAATATTGAAAGGCCTTTTGGTTCCCTAATTAATTTTTCTTTGGTTGTTGAGTCGGAATAATGTCTTACAGTTCAGTGATGTTATTAAATGGTTCGTTTCCATGCTCGGCAATCATCTGGCTGTGATTTACTCGCACCATTCCGGCTCTTTGTTGACCTTCTTATGGTGTATTCAGAATACTTTTTGTATTCCATTTGTGACTGCGACCACATCCATTTTTAAAACACTTATCTTCTTCATACTTAACCCCCTCATTCCGTTGTCTCTCTATGGCAGTCTAACACACCCGAGCGCCACCTATCAATGCAGTCATCGCAGGT
Source organism: Hydatigera taeniaeformis (assembly GCA_900622495.1). NCBI lineage: Eukaryota > Metazoa > Platyhelminthes > Cestoda > Cyclophyllidea > Taeniidae > Hydatigera > Hydatigera taeniaeformis. The sequence continues at coordinate 30,938 of UYWX01020493.1, read as the reverse complement.
TCTTTCAATGGCCTGGTCTCCCGTCCGTACTGGGGAGTTTGTTCTTGCCACCAAGGACGGAAGTCTACGTATATGGCATCTCGACGACTTTGACAACGCCTTGCTTGTTGGCAACTACAAAAAGGTTCCGATGTTCCAACTACGCTACACGGTACGATATATCATGATTTCATTGAATTACAATCTTATAGAATTTCTGCAGTCACCAGGCGTCTTGGGTACCATAGTTCTCCTTCTTGTACAGCAGACATTAGGAAGCACTATGTGAAAACTGCTTTTATAATTTTGACGTAGTTCTTTACTACTAGCAGTAAACTCATCTTGACATTTGTCCACGATTGGCTCTTCTTGCGCTAACCTGATTCACTTTGCCATGAGTGATATTGTACTGAACTTCAAGTCAGTCTTTTGGAGGTCTTAGTAGGTTCCTTGGTACGTGATTCTGAAAATCGCACTCGTATCAAAAGGGTTTTCGGAACTCATGCCTGTCAAAGAGGGAGAGAGATCTCTGTACTTCGTATCATAGTCTATACCCAGATCCGACGTTAAAAGTGGTGACTTCTGCGCTCTAAACCAACGAATCGAGTATTAGAACTAACGTACCACTGAGGGGCTGAATGCGCTCATAATGAATGGTGTTTGAGACCGTTAGACAGGCAGGAGTATCATGTTCAAAGTTTCATGCGTTTCCTTCTACTGTCATTCCGGGAAAGCTAGCGACGTGTGGACCAATTGCCATTCTTTTAATGTGAACCCTTTTAGGAATGAGAAATTGGGATTCTTGGTTTACCTGCTTTATTTGTCGTATCACTGAACTGTTTGTTTGTTTGTTTTTTTCTATAAACAGTTGTAGTGTGCTTTGATTGATTCGGACCAAAGCATCAGGCGCCACTCTGACGATAACAACTTCCCTTTTTGTTCTGATTTCAGCCTAAAGGGGCCGGGATTGTCAGCGTGCCACAACGGACACATTGGACTATCTCGGGTTTGGTACTCTGGAGGTCTGATACTCTCTCCCCTATGCGCCTTGTCCCCGCCATCGACGAAGACGACAAGAGTGCGGGCGTAGGCTACCCATCAGGCCAGAGCATAATCAGTGAGGAAAGCCGTGTCCTCGGCTTCGGATGGTGTAGGCCCGATCTTCCCCTTGTTACCGCCTTCAATGAGACCACTTTCGATTTGGAGAATAAGGAAAATCTGCGCGATATGAGTGCGTTTTTCGATAGTGGTTCTTCAAATGCCTCCTGGCAGTAAATGCTACTGACTTCCAACACAACGACTTCTAAATTGTCAACTGTCACTGGGCTCTGGCTTCCTGTGTGAAGTTTTCAAAATTTATACTATTTTCGAAGACTTTACCATGCAGCTTTAATTGTCCACCTTAGTCCTTTCAAACTTACTAACGCCAAAAAATTGCACCCCGAAGTTTGGGTTGGATTCACCTGTTTTTTGTCTAAGCTGCAACCCACTCATGGAATTTACCTCATGTAATCCTCTGCATTAATAATTCAAACATTTATAATATGTTTTCTAGCCCTTACTAGTTTTGGCTGCAAGAGAAGACCTACATGAATTGTTGCAATATTTTGGATTTTACTTAATACTCGTATTGCTATAACGCCTTCATCTTCTTCAGTTCAACTGGCCAACCTTGTCTCCTGGTCCAGGGATCATAATTTGAGAATTCACAATCTACCGGCTGCTTTCTTGCATGTTGATGGAGTGAAGCCCTCAAATTACCGCAGTCCTCCACGTTCAGCATCCTCTGAACCTGCTGTACAGGTTGCCAAAGCCGCTCTCTCTGTATAAATGTCTGCTTTTTTCTTGTACTTTATTTACTATGCCTTTTCATCTTCATTGTAATATTTTAGCCTGTAGATGGTATTGATGGCCCCAACAGGCAAACCTCCTCTGAACAGACAGGTTGGTTGTATGCCTTCGCAGCATTCTAAGTCTTTAGTGACTCATTAACAACTCTTTTTTGTTCTTTGTTTAGTTTCCCAATCCACAAAAACTGACCCTTTTGCCTTCCAGTTTGTCACGCAAGAAATCTCTCTTCTTAGCTCTTCCATTGGTCAGGTAAGCTGGCAGCATTCCTCTCGAGGAAGTAGGCGGCGGTGGCTTCATTTGGCAGTTGCTCCTCCTGTTAGTACCGAATCGGAGATGTCGTTCGCAATGAATCTGACTGCACAGTTCGACTGACGCTCTATTACTGCCGTCGTAATCACTATCACCATCGTACAGTGTGCGGATTCGATGCAGGCAATGAAACGAATGAGTCACGCAGTCGTTCTGACTCCCTTCCACTGACCGATCTAGACGCCTTCTTCCAGTCCACTACTACTACTACTACCAACGATTCAGCCCGACCGTCACCAGTGGCAACGGTGAGGGCTGGAAGGCTTCTTGAACCCCTCCCCAGTTCTGGCAGCGTAACTCTTCTGGCTCGATTTCCTCTAGCCTATCCTGCGCCCAACTGTCCTCCCACTTTCTCTTTCATCGCCTCTGACCCACTTGTGCGTGAATCAACACTCATGCGTATACTTAAGGTACGTTTGTTAAGTTTTTTACTTGAGGTGCGATTTGAATCATCCTGTAGGTAGGGCCTGATTTTTAAGTGGTCAAACGGGAAGATCAATCCGACCACTTTGGACCGTTCACCCATGCACAGGGGAACGCAATGTTCTCGTATTGTTCACCCTCTTTCTTGACTCCTTTTTCCTGATGGTAGTTGATCGCTATAATTGCGTTATTTATCTTAAAATGACACAATTCCAGCTTTGTTGTAAACCTTTGAGCTGATTAAACTCCGCAAAGTTATTATTTGACAAGCATTTTACTACAATCCTTCACTTCACTCGTCACTCTTGTTTGCTGCCTTTCGTGCAATAATCAGGTGACCTACTTTGATGTGGTGTTGTGATTCAGGGCGTATCTCAGCGCTCTACATCTAGTTCAATGCCTGCGGTTCAACTCAAACTACAAGCATAATTTGCAGACAGAAATTGTGGTTGTGAAAGAAATTATGTGCACTTAAAAAGTCACTGTGTGAGTTCAGTCGCTACGCATTGCGCAGTGTCAACGCACTGTCGTGTTGGAATAAGAGAAAATGGAAGTTTTTCTAACTTCATTTAAATTCTGGCACAGAAATTTGAATGCTTTGTGAGTCCGTCTGAAGTCGAGTGACAAATCGTCTTACTTCGCCGGTGGCATTACAGTTATTTTAAATGCGAAAATCGTGCTTTATTGCAAGCATTATCTCCTTCCCACCTCTCTTGCAGGATCTTCAGCGTACAGCCGACAAGACTGTATCTGCTTCTCGCGGGTGTCTGGAGCCGTGCATTCGGAAAGCATTCAAGCACCTCAACTCCACAAGTTTATCGTTCTCCTCTGACGAGGATTCTGTAAGTTGTGACTGGCCATCCACAGTTAATCACATCTGCTACCTCTCTTTCTAATCTTTTTTGTATACTCTCTTTGGCAGAAGGTAGGGGATAATGAGGGCACTTTGGCGTCATCCGATCCCTATGTCAGTTTCGTTCAAGAGCATCCTGATTTCAAGACTACCAACACGAGTTCAGAAGCTGATGCTGCCTCACAACCTCCTTCTCAGGACGTGTTTGTTCCCTTTCCGCGCACCTCTGGGGTTCATATCTCCCCCTCGGGTCTAATGGTGACCTTTGGTCTGCATCAGCGTCTTGTAGAAATTGTTCAAGCCGCTAGTCCATTATCTATAGAATCTACTCGTACACCTCGTTCCTTCCATGATTACCTCCAGCTCACAGAGGGTAAGGAACACCTCTTTTGCAAAGCCTCGGACGGTTTATTTTCCAGGCAACAGTTCAGGCTATCACAAGCTGCAGATCAGGGAGCGGGCGGTATTCGTAGTCAAGTAAAAAGATCATTGAGTGCGGAGGCCATCTGTGGTGGTGTCGGAGAGACTGTGCAAGGCATCTTCAACACCCCCTCGACAACATTTGGATCGCCTAAAAATGTTGATCGAAGACGTCACTATTCGGGGAAAACCTCTACCGAGTCTGGGAGGGTGAGCTATTCGTGCTGAGCGTTTGGCGAATCGCATTTGCTACGATGGGGTTTCTAAATCTCCACCTTTTTTTGCTTTAGCCACCAACTTCTTCAGCTCGAAGGGCGGTCGTTGTGGGGATTGAACAGCCCGTGATAGCGAATCACCGAGTGCGGATGCGCAGGGCGTCCTATGCCACTCGTATCACTTCGTTCCAGCTTTCATCCTCTGTTAGAAAGACATCGTTTGATAGGACTCGTTCTAACGGTCGGTCTCGGCAACTTGGTGCAATAATCATACTCATTCGATAGGAATTATAACATTTTTCACACTAATCCCATTCTCATCCCCTAGTCGACTCAGAGCTCTTTTCTCTCACCGAAGCACTTATAGATCGCGGTAGAGAGTATCGTACCTCTCAAATGCCACTTGATTGACGATAAGCTCTTGTTTTTATTGTGCTTGGCGTAGGTTCTCCTCGAGCAATTATCACCGACCTTTCATCGTTGATTCCGATGTCACGTTACCTTGCCAATCACTACTCGTAAGTCACTTCAGCTAGAGGCTTTATTTTGGTCTAGGTAACGATTAACGAGTCGTTAGGATTACTAGCACCTGAAAACTGGGCTTTTTTGCCTTTAAATAATCGAATTGTTTCAGTTTTATGCTTGTTGCGCAATTCCACCCGTCTAGACTTTCCATTAGGTTCTTTTACTGCCTTCGTGTCGTGCAGACGTTTGTAAATGAGGGCATTACTTCTACCGCGTTTTAATTCCCCGCATTTGTTCATTTGAGTGCTCATTTTTCGTACACCAAATCTAAAGGCCTAAGGCCTGTAACAGTATCGCCTCAGTCCATCCGTGTGTTAAAAGGAGGCTTAGAGTGCTACAGATAAACCAACCACCTTCTCCGGTTATTCGTGAAAATAAGTTCGGGCTTCCACCGCGTATATCAAATGTCGTGGAAGTCAGAGGACTGCATTCGGTAGTTAATCATGATCTGGCTGGATTTTGTTTGGTAGAATCAATGCGTCAGGTTCACTCTCCCTTCTTTCTCATTACTCCAGGCTTGACATAGCGGATCCGAAGCGCATGTGCTCACGAAACCTGAAGGTTGCTCGCACAACCGGTCGGGCGGATTTGATTCAGGTTGGTTGAATGTCACAAATCTATGTGAGTGCACACCCACACACACATCTGAAAGTAGGCCCAAAGTCATCATCTTGTCGGGAGTATTCATTAAAGCATATTCATTTGCATTTATCTATCTTACATTTCCTTCATTCTCTAATCTACGCAAGAATTCTCCTTCTCTCTCTTTTCCAATTTCTGCCAAATTCGCCTGTGACTAGCTTATTTGTTTAATTTACTCAGTTTTGGAGTTTCGTGGCGTCACTGGCTGGTGCCAAGTTGAGACAGCCTCCGTTCCCTGCCATCGTTCCGCCCTACGCTAGTCAATCTATTGGTCGTTCCTTTTTTAATACCTGGTGAGTTAATTTCAGAGTCGTTAACCTCTTCCTTTTGAAGCTTGACAGGCAAATCGTGTGGCTTGTTGAAGTTGGCTTGCTCGTGAAATTTCATACCCCATTACCGGGAGAGTGGTCATAAAGGTTAAACCGAACCTCTGGTGCTTCTTTTATGTGTGTGTTCGTCACCAGATTTTCCAAGGAGAAATGATACTCATAATCCAGGCTTGTAGTGGTCATATTAGACCTTAACTTTTTAATCCTGGTCCTACTTCTCAACTCAATTCATTTTTAAATTCATCATGTCACACATATATCTTGTGCGGTCTCAGATAAGGGACCTGGGGCGTCACATGAGTGATACAACGTGAAGAGATGTTTTAATGTGGAAGTTCTTAAAGTTGTCGGTTCTTCTAGGCTCTCTCACTTTCTCTCCCTCGGAGACGTTCAGAGCCTGACAATGATGGGTTTTGTGATGGCTGCGATTGACGCTCAATCAAGTCCACCGGCCCTTCTCCTCACCGCGCCACTGAAAGCTGCTGCTATGGCCTTGAGGCAACCACATCGAGCCCTCTTCGGCCCCTTCCACCCTTACCCTCCTGAATCACAGAAAAGCCCCATTCGGCGTGCATTTCAACAGATACCACGGTCTACTGCCGCGATGGAGATAGCGCGACGATCGAAGTCAACTGTAGTGGTGCCTAATTTAGCTCTTCTGGAGGCTCATGAATCACACCTCTTGATGCCTGTGGAGAGAACAGACGAGGTGCGATTTGGTTGACATATTTTCATGCTTCTCTTAGCAACTTTTTATGCACTCTCCTTCACCACCACTTTCACCGGGAAGTAGTCACTGCTATGGAAGTATGCTTCTTATTAATGTGGCAGGTCATTCTACAGCCTTTTAGGGCGTCAACTGCACTGGAGAAATGTTTTTTTTTTTTTCACTCACGAATCAGTTTGCATCTATGCTCAAAATACTTTCTTTTATGTTGAAATCAATAGCTCATATGAATATCAACTTCAAAGCATTCAGACAACACGCTCTTTTATTCGGGAAAGTCAATCGTTTTTCATTCCGATTGAAATCACACCTGTAGACGGTAAACTCTCTGTAGTCGATGTTTTGACCAATCTTTTTTTTTTTCGGTTTCAATACTAGGCTTTTTTCCTGATATGGCAGCGTCGTTAGTCTGTAACAATTGATTGCACTGGCTGGTGTCACAGATGAAATGGTTGAGGTCAGAGGGACAAGAGTAGATGAGGGTGGTTCTCAGTTTAAGAGCAGTCACGTTTTGCTCTTTGAGTAGAAAGTGGATTGGCTAGGAGAGTTGATTTGGGTTGTCATACCGTCGCTGGAAGAAATGCACTTTTCCTTGAACACTTTGCTGCTAACTGTATGCAAGTCTTGTTGTGAAGTCATACTTGTATCTTGCAGTCAGACGACTTTGGATGCAATACTTTCAAACACTCACGCATTCCTTAAATTGTCTCCAATTCTCATCAATTGCCTCTCATTAGAAATACAAGTATTTCTTCTTAGATGTGACACTTTTTTGTAGTCTTTTCTTGTGAAAACGTTCATATCTTCACAGTGTTTCGAGGCACTTCTTGGGTCCCTGTGGAGACCTACTACATTTCTGTGACTCTCTCTTTCCAGCTAGTTTAACCACATCGAATTCGTCCGAATTACCTGTTCGTGCGAGGTTCAACACTTTGAAATTGAGGAATGGCTTCATTCTAACACAACATGTTGAATTAGCACTGTAGACCGTATTAGCCAACTGTTAATGGTGCTTAGGTTGAACTGTTGCCGACCACATTTGCCCGATCAACATGCAGTTTTATTGTACTGCAGCCGGTTTGTTCGGCTCAGGTGGTGTAAAGTTGTTCTAACAACCAGTCGCTACATTGCAGTACCCCCAAAGACGATTAATTGTGGAGTTAAAAGCATCTACCATTTTCGTCCGTCTAGACTGGGGAGAGGGGGAAGGGAGGGACGTATAACAAGACGGCTCCTCAAGGTGAGGCAAGGGGATGTTGCTACTTGAAGTGACCTCCTACCTACGGATCGTAGCTGGTCAATAAGTTGCAACTGTTCTGACTTTCGCCGATAAGAATTCTTCAAACTTGACATTGCCTCGAAGCTACTGGTTGATTAATGCTCACCGAAGTTAATGTAATCAAAAGTGCCACTTACTTCTTGAAGGGAAGCTTGACCCTTTTCTGGAACATGTTTGGAAAAGTCGTAACTTCACAAATGGTGCTTCTCTGTGCATAGAAATAAGTAATGAGGTACTGAGGCAACCTCTCTTGGCTGTATAGCGATTTCCTCACTTGACGCTCATTTCCAGCCTTTGTCAGCTCCTCCTTGCCTTAATATCTGGCCTCGAAGCTTTCCAAATGCTGTCGGTTCTCTTTCCAGACGAGGACTTTGTATACCTATTGTTACTGAAATTACTGAATGAAACGCTTTGGTGCAGTTCTATCCTGCTTTCATTTCCCTGACATAAGTTCCACTTCGTATGCGGTTGATAATGGCCATCACGGGGGACGGTGCTGCTCTCAGACATTCATAGGTTATGTACTCTTGCAAGGACAAGGCTTTCCTCCGACTGTTCGACCAGTTCTATCATCTTTCCGCTTAAGGCCTGACGTATCGAGTAGACGGATCGCAATCGTGGATGGTGCTTGGCTTTCAGCAGCAAATCTATTAGTGAGAAACTGCGTTGGAAGTCGATCAATGAGAGTTGATGAGTAGTGAATTGATGAAGGATCACCACTAGTAATGTTCATTCTCTTGACGCCATTGGGTCAGAAAGTGCAGCCAGATCGTGTGGCTTTGAGAGGCACGAAAATAAACGAGTTGATTGTCTTTGGGACTTGTTTTATGCGTCAGTGAGTGTCCAGAAAATGCTGTTTCTCACCTTGGCTGATGTAGATGTCTCGAGCGATCTTACTCATCCTTTATTATGAACGGACGGGCTTCTGCACCACTATTTCACTACGTGTTTTGGAGGCGCTTTGCGACAGATCTAACGAAAGTTACTTTCTGGTTCGTGACACATTCGGCATTATTTCCTCCCGCCGACAGGCTTGCGTTGCACGACACTCAATTGACGTTTTATAATGGGGAAAAACAGCACCCTGCAATGCAACGACGTGTAAACAACTGTGCATTTCACAATTTATTCCAGAGAAAACTAGAAAACCACAAATTATTTCACGTGATTTCATGTTTTCACATTTCAGCAGTCACGAACTGTTGCTCCATTCGCGGAAAGGGGATCCTCAAAACTCACCACTGAAGACTCCACACCCACGCGAATCTCACGCCAAGCGCCAACTTCCAGATGTATATTTCACTTTGATGACTTCACGCCACTCTAATGCATAGAAGCGTCAACTAATGCTTAATTGTCCTACTACTTCTAGGTGGTAAAGGTGCCACTGATCAGTCCACATCTGAGAGCGGAACCAGTGTCCCCTCGTACACGAGGACACGGTCAAGCAGTTACTCAGTCAACCCTTCAACTTCAGCCGAGAGCATGACCCCTGACCCCTCGGAGTCATCTCAGCCCTCTCCTAGTGCTACTCCATGCTACAAGATTTCCGCGACAGCCGATGTCGCCGGATCAGAGCCCTCTCGAAGCCGTCAAAGCTCTGAAGAGATCGCCAACATTGCTCTACTTCAGCACCACTTCCGTGAGCAAGTGTTGATGGACATCGGTGGAGTTACTGGCGAAAGGCCTCAACACGACGCCCCCTACACTTCCCACGTGTGGTGAGCTCAATGATTGAGGTGTCAATCCATCTAGTGGTGATTGTACTGATAGTCTTACTTCTTTCTTTCTTGAGGCTGCTGTCGTTCAAACACATCCTTCAGTATACTCACTTTCTCAACGTCTACATTAACCTTCTCTCTGCGTGGGATCTCATAATGCCTCGTGCTAACTTCTCCGCCCAGTGGCATAAAGTCTTAACTTGGCTCCACGCCCGTTCACGTCCCAATTTTTATCATCTCGGGTTGGCTGAACCCCTGGACCGTCAGAACCAAGTTCTTCTCTGCCCTGGTGAATGGCGAGCCGAACACATGCCACCCGTACTAACCCACCTGCTAAGTCTTCCGGCCGTCCAGACGGAGGTGGTTGGTCCCACGGGCCTTGCAGGCTTCACTTACACTCCGGCCGCCAAAACGACCTCCAATGAGGGTGGTGGTCTGCTGCATTGTGCGGTGTGCAATATCACGGCTCGTGGCGTGATTGTGGCTTGCCCTCTATGTCATCACGGCGGCCACATGGAACACATGTCCGCATGGTGTATGCGAAGGCGTAGCGATGGTGGAAATGTGGTCTGTCCAGCGCCCGACTGTGATTGTTACTGTAGGTATCTAAGGCTCCCCTCCGAACCTGCTACTGCTCACTAATCTCCTAAACCGTTCTGCATTTTTTGTGATTTGTCTAGGGTAAGAAGGATAAACTGTTTCCTTTAAACGCTGCTATCGTATTTTTACGTGAAGTAGCGGCTACCACTATGAAAAGGTACTGAGTTTGGAGATACGGAAGAGGAGGGTTGAGAACCAATGGATTCAAGACTGAAGCAACTTTGGAGAGGGATTTAAAATATGCAGAAGTTCTACGGCATGCACGTACATGGTTTCAAAAGTATCGAGGGATACTGTAGACAATCTTAGTTTTTAATGGGTTCTACGCATTCGCGGGTTCACTTGATCAATATAGTGCTTTCTATACTCCATGCAGATGCCTGCAAACCGGACGAGTCGAATAGGCAGCACTCAGTCAATAACCTCATGGGAGAACATGGAGTCAATACTAACAAACATGGGAAACTCGCCTTCAGGAAATTTTGTTTAAGTATTGAACCAAAAAGGGTGAAACAGTCACATATTAATCAAGTGAGGTACACAAAAAAGACGAACACGCGGACAAACAGACAAGTGAAGTACAAATGCAGAAGGTTGGTGCTAATTACTGACCAGGAGCCGGTGGAGTTGGGGTAGCAGCGGGATGCTGAGGGTTGGGCGAGGGTCTCCGTATGGTCGATGGGTCCGCTGGCGATGCCACGCCACCGCCACCAGCACCCCCTGAAGTCGCAGGAGCACCCATTGAGTGTTGCTGCTGTTGCTGCGGCTGCGGCTGTTGTGGGTGGGAAGCCTGAGAAGTGGGCTGAGGTTGAGGAGGTGGGCCAGACTGTGGAGCCATCGAGGGTCTCTGCGGTGTCTGTGAAGATGGATAACCCGATGGATATTGCTGTGGCCAATGCTGCTGTTGTGGCTGCATGTAGGGCTGATGCCCATAGCCACCACCTGGTGCCATCGGTTGCTGTTGTTGTGGTGGGGGACCGTTAAAGTAGACTCCGCTTTGAGATGATGGAACCCCATAGCCCGGCGGTGGAGCTCCACCGTAGCCTAATGTGATAATTAAACTACATTAAACATCATGAGTAGATAACAAATGTAGACAGGTTGAAAACAGTTATGGGGTGTCAAAGTGCCGAAAAATAAACCTGAACATTGAAGTGGAGTTTGTTTTAGTTAGTTTAGTTTGGTTTAACTGGTGTAGATGGACAAAAATCTTAACGCAATAAACATAGCTGCCAGTCGGTGATATGTAGTTACCTAACAACTGAGAAAAACGCACAGATTTCAGTCCTCAAAATAAACAGAAATTGACACCAATCTCGCATGTCAATGTGATAGGAGTCTTAGAATACTTACCCTGATAGTACCCAGCAGAAGGAGCCGCAGCCTGTTGAGAAGGTAGTGGCGGCTGGTTCTGAGGAATCATTCCCATCTGCGGGTCAGCAGAGGCTGAGGAGACCGGGTAATGTCCCGGAGGCGGTGGCTGTTGAGGCATGTCGGACTGTTGCGACGGAGGCTGCTGTTGTTGCTGCGGCCAATAGCTCTGTTGATGCGGATGATGCATTACTGGCGCTTGTTGTTGTTGCTGGTAGGGTGGAGGCACAGGCGGAGCCTGAACCTCCGAGTAAGGTGGACGCTGGTAGCCATGTGGTGGTGGAGGATATCTTTGCGGTGGTACCATGCCTCCACCTGGGTATCCCGATTGTTGCTGCTGTTGGTACTGCCCTTGCCACGAAGGGTACATCTGCTGTGGTTGTGAGGCTGGGTAGCTAGGTGGAGGCGGCGGAGGTGCCTGTTGAGGCTGAGGGGCGGGATAACCCGTGTAGGGAGGTCTTCCACTTTGAGGATAGTAATTTGGAGGGTAACGACCCTGGATAGGAGACGGCTGTGGAATTGACTGTTGTTGAGGCTGTTGCTGCTGTTGGTGGTATTGATAGTCGGGTAATGATGGTTGCGGTGGTTGTTGATTCGACGGCATTGTGTAATTGGGAGGGGGAGGTTGCGAACTACCACCCATTACAGCTGATGAGCTTTGGACCACCGACTGTTGTTGATCCTGTGTAATTTTGGAGCTGGGATCATCCCCTTCTACGCCCGGTTCAGAAGCAGGAGCATCCTTCTTTATTGACTCTTCAACAAGTGCACTGTTATTCCTCTCCAATTCCATCACTCCCTCCGTGGATGGTGGTGGCTGTGTTGATGAAGGAGCGTAATGGGGCGGAGGTGGATACGCTTGAGATCCTGGAGGAGGGGGGCAAGGATATGTTTTCCGATTGTATTGAACTTGCTGTGATGCCTGTGAATACGCTGGATCCTCCATTGGAGGCACTTGCTACAGGAAGTAACACCAGATGTTACAAAAAAACGAGAAAAACAAGTGTCAAACCATACATTAGGCACATGAGGAACCTGAGACGCAGCCTGCATTTGTTGCTGTTGCTGCTGTTGGAGAAGCTGAGCTTGACGTCGCCTCTCGGCCTCTGCCATTTCGGCCTCTCTCTGCTGAGCACGCTGTTTACGGGCTTCATTTTCCGCAGCCTGGCGCTCGCGCTTCTTCTCCTCTTCACGATCCAAATCTTGTTTCGCCTTGACTATCATCTCAGCGAATTGAGATTCCGAGATGCGAGGAGTTTGAGCCATTAATTTGCGATATTCGGTGTAAAATGCAGCCGACTCGTCTTGGATGCGGTGCATCTTAGCTTGGTGCCGTAGCTCACAGTTTTCTATCTCACTGCATAAATTCTTCTTGTGGCTCTTCAACTGTTTGACCTGCATTTGCAGAGTTTGTATACGAGTCTCAGTAATTAACTGGCCAGGATCGGGGAGTTTCGTGTCGTTGAGAATTTCGTGCATGAGGCGATGGTTGCGTTGGAAACGAGCCGCCGCCACGTGCTTCACGGTGAATTGTTCGTCTGGATCCTCTTCATTATCTTCCAAAATATAGGACTCTCGCAAATCGACAGGCGGTTCATGCTTTTCACGCGATCTTGCAGCACTTCGACGCTCTTCCTCCTCGATAACTTTTTCAGCTGCAAAAATAGAGCTCACATAACAGAAGAACATGAGAAAAAAGACATAAAAAGGCGAAATACCTCTTTCCTTGGCAACAACCCACGCTTGGTAGGCAGGAGAACTGTGGTACTGACGAAGGGTATCATTGTAGCGTTGTTTTTCAGCCTCGTACTCTTCAATGTAAATGTTTTTTTCCTCATCAGGCAACTCACGCCACATCTGCCCGATGATGCGTCCAACCTCCCATAACTTCAATTGTGGATTCTCATTTTTCACCTTCTCCCACACCTAGGGCTTCGGGATAGTAACTACGCATTACTTTTCTGCTATATCGCATGTACGGCATTAGCGGTTTCTCTGGGGGCTTCGGGGGTTTTGGAATACGTGTGTCGGCCTACCGTAAGGGAGACAAATATAGCATACCCTTGGAAGAGTTTTTCCTGGAGGAACTATTGATGAATGCATTGCCAACAACCCGAAAAAGACAAAAGGAGCACGTAAAATGGCGAAAACGCGCTAGGCTGGCGGAACGACGGCCACGCCTGTTTAGTGATATTATGGCAAGGTCAGTATGATTTCATCAAATACTTTTTTTTAACTGCAGACTCTTCATCAGTGATTGGTATTATTGGACAGCATAGGTATATTTGAGCAAAAGGAAAGACATTAATGTTAGCATCAACACATAATTAACGGTGTTTACGGCTGTTACGTTGTGTTGTTGTTCTTTTACTCCATCGTCTTAAATTAATTCTATTTTACTTGCTAATTATTAACAGTATAGCTTTTTGGAAAGGGCATTAAATTAGCTAAGATAAATGTGTTGCATGGATGACCGAAAGATTAAGACGGAGCTTAACCCGAAGGCCAGCCCACGTGTACAAGAACCACGTAACTCATTAAACAACCTTCAGACCTCGAGTATGCATATAAACAAAGTACTGCACTGCCCTCTTCTTTTAAGCGACGTACTGCCGCACCTGTCACTACAATCTAATCAGCACTGGAAGAAAGCAAGTACGAGTCAGCCGCGCCAGCCAACAAGTACCATGAAACTGAAGAACGGTACTAGGTTTCCCCAGCACCTTCAACTGCATCTGAAGTTATTTTTAGTCTTGCAACACTTTGTGAATGCGACCACCTGACTCTGTCGGCTACGTTAAGATTCGTCTGGCTTTTGTAAGCGTGGGCTGGCCTTCGGGTCTAGCTCAGGCATAGTCCCTTCGTTTACTTGGGGAGACGCCTCGGGACGCTACAGGACTGACAGACAACAATGTTGGACACCAAATGCTTCCAGAACTAGGCAAAAGACCTCTGTACAGAACATGTGTTGCAGGAAAACGTCCCGTATATAAGGAGATCCATAGTGTCATTTCCAACACCTATATGTCTGTCTGCCTACCCTCCTTCCCTTAACCCTCGGACTTCAAGAGAGGGTTAGTTGCAGATGATTTATTTAGCAGTGGTTACAAGAAGAATGGGAATTGGGATGAAGATGGACCGAATAGTAGATATCAACTGGAGAGATACTTCTCAGTCCTCGCGCCCGTGATTCGCGTTCCTAATTGATTCCCACATCTCTCTTGTAAAAGTCCATTTAAACAATCTAGTATAAATTACACTATAAATGGTATAGTATGGGGAATTCCGGCACAAAACTTTTCCAGATGTTTCATGGTGGTGTCACTTAAGTTGTTAATATCTTGTCGTGAAGTATGGAAACAAGGTGAAGCCAAAAGCAGACATCATTCTCAAATCCAATTTATGTGAAAATTTTAGAGATTCTCCTCCCACCTATGCAGATGCGCCCCATCCACACCATTTATAGACAAAAAACGGCACATACTAGGATAAAACTGCCGGGTTCGATATTCAATATCAGCATCATAGCGTCTCGAGGCTTCCCGCCAAGTAGAAGAAGGCAGTAAGTGGAGCTGAATTCATGTATACTAGGGTGAACAAAAGGACTAAGCTTGGGCTTGGACCGAAGGTCAGTCCACGCTTACAAGGGCCAGACGAATCTTAACGTAACCCGCATCAGTAAAGTATTACGGGCAAGATTTCCTTTTGGACTTTCAAGCCAACCATGCATTAGTAATTCACGGCCTACAATCCCGCGATGTTATATTGTGGTGTCCGTAATAGGTATACTTATGTGTTTAAGTCGCCTCTAAAGAATAAAGGCAGTTGATTAATTCGGACACGAATTCTGTGCATGAGAAGCTCGAAGAGACATCTGCGGGGTGGCATCGGCTTAGCATCCCGTCAATTATTACTTTTCAATTTTCCTTTTCCGTATGTGATTCCAAATAAACCTTCCTCGGCCAATGCCTTCATGAAATCCGGCGTTCAGCGTCATGAAGGTAGGCAAGCAGGTGATACAGTGCCACAAACGAATCAAGCACTGGGTATAGAACGTTTGACACACTTGCCAAAAGAAAACCTTAAATCGTTCTGGAACTTCTTTTTGGAAATAGAAACACTGAACAATAGCCAAAAGCTAACAATCAGATAAAAAGGATCGAAATGAGGCTATGATAAAAGTGGTCGCTGTTCAAACATGTAGTTGCGAAGAGCGAATATGATGACCCCGTGTTCAGTTGAAGCTTCTGAGGTGAATTATCGGGAATGGAGTCAAATAGCTCACTTCGGTTGCATAGGCGCCGATGGATGGAGCATCTGATGCGTGCGTGATTATTGATGTAGGATATGCAGCGTCCCGACACTTCCTAGCCTGTATAAGAAGTCAGTAAGTGCAAATGGGTACATTTATTCCGAAGACGACAGAGCAAATGGGCCTGGGCATGACCCGAAGGCCAGCTCACGTGTACAAGAGCTAGACAAATCCTAAAGTGACTGCCAAGCGTCATGTGGTCACATAAACAAAGTATTAAAGAATAAAGCTCAAGGGGAGCAATAGTTGGTTCATGTAACTGCCTTACAACTGCCATTTGTTTTGGTATTCGTCTGCCAGTGTCCAATCCAATACATGACTTCAGCCCAGCTGTCTAGTGCAGGAGTCTCGAAGAGCTACAACGACTGCATATATGCTTAGGCCACATTTGTGAAGCTGAAGTCGCATGGAGCGTAAATAAGTACAAATCCTTGCCCATAAGTTTTCGTGTTAATTTAATCCTTAATCGCAGCTATGGTACCGTTGTTTTGTTTTGCAACCTATAAAAGCTGCTTGTAGAATCACCGCTTAAAGTGATGATGTATACGAGTCATATTTTATGTTTTCAGTTTTACCCTTATGTAATGGGTAAAAATTTGAGCATTATATCCGTTATTTAGTGCAGCAGAAATTTTATTCCTTCGCCTCAAAATATTCGAATTTCAGAGTTATACAGGACTATGGAAAATGTAATCTTGTCTAAAGTCATACAACTAAAGCACAATTTTTTGTAGATTCAATAACATTTTTCATATTTAGTTATATGTGCCCACTCCAGAGACCTTGGTGTGCAGTTCAAGAGCTTCTGATGACTTCAAGGTCTTTGCGTAGCCAATTTGTCGCAAATTCCGGTGATTGATCGTCGAGGCGGCTTGAATTCTATAGCTTAAATAGTAGCGATTCGTCTCAGTCTTGCAGTATTGTCAGTTCTTTTTTACCGAAGGCTATTTATTCAACTTAGTCGGTTTGCCAGTTCTCAGCGGCTTTGTATTTCGGCTCTATCAGAAACTAATAATCAAGACGAATTTCCCTGGATGTTTGCCTGAAATTTATCAGCACAGGCTGTTGTCGTTATTAACGTATGAGTTTTTCGATTCATTACCTTGCGATATCAATGAAATCTGACCAATAATTATCAAGAGACTAACAGGGCGATTGTTATCGTTTGAATCCTAGAAATGAATGCAGAACATCGACAACGACTGGGTCGTATGCAGGTTGATTTTGTAAAGGGACTGCGCGACATTGATGAGATCACCGACTATCTCCTTTGCCATGAAATTCTTTCGCGAACTCAAGCAGAGAAAATTCTTTCTTCTGGTCCCGTAATCGCCGATCAGGTCCGAACCCTCCTCAGTGTTCTAGTTCGATGTGGTCCAGACGCCTACGATACCTTCGTGTCCGCCCTTTTAGAAACGAATCAATCATCTTTCGTGGAAAAAATGACAAATTTGGACATAAGCCCTCGACCAGTGCCTCCAATCTCGCCTCCATCGAGGACAGACGCTCACGTTACGCAGCAGTCCACACAATCGATTGCAGCATACCCCGTTAATTCCACTCCTCGCGGTTACATCCTCCTTATAAACATTTCAAAATTTGAAGTGGGGTCGGGTCTCAGTAACCGAATCGGCTCATCGGAAGATGTCGTTGCTCTAAAATCCCTCTTCACTGACCTCGGCTACTGTGTTGAAATTCTTTTAGATCCCACTGCTTCTACTCTGGAGTCTAGCCTCAGCACTTTTATAAAAAGTCCATGTCATTATGGCGTTGACGCTGGTGGTCTCATTGTAATGTCCCACGGGGTGCAGGACTATATCTACACGGCCGATGGAAAACTCTTTGCTATTAACGATATTCTTGAAGGTTTTACGAATAGATCCTTCCCAGCTTTAGCTGGCAAACCCAAGTTCATCCTTTTTCAAGCATGCAGAGGAGAGGAGAAAGATAGAGGATACACATTCAATCCCGATAATGCGAGCTTCATTCCGTCTCCATTAGAAAGCGTAGACGCCGGAATACACAGGACACTGTGGAAGTGCCTGCCTTACATGAGTGACTACATAATCGCCTACTCCACTCTACCAGGCTTCGTGTCATGGCGCTCAGAGAAAGCCGGAAGCTGGTTCATCCAAATTCTCGTTGATGTCTTCCGCAAGTACGCCAACACCCTCCATGTGCTTGACCTACTGACCGAAGTTAATCGCCGCTTAGTGGAGGAGTCTCAGGAGCGTGAATTCAAACAAATCACCCAGCAATCGCACACTCTCACTCGACCCTTCTATCTTACTGGCACACATTCTCAGTCAAGATGATCAATTGAGAAGTATTTGGCTGAAACATGTATTGGTCGCTTTCCTAACTGTTATTTAAACACTATTCTCGCACTTTTAATGGCAATTATCAGGTGTCAAACGGGAGACCCTTGCGTCTAATATAACTTGCTAGTTAGTCAAACAGATATAACGGTCTTACATTCGTTAATTCACTCACCACATCTGCAGTATTACAAACCGATTTTGATCAATCCTCAGCAAGATCGAGCTGTGATAGGAGGAAGTGACGGTTTGTTTGCCTCACCAGATTGATTAAACATCGGATCAAGAGTCGAGCCTATTCTTTGTATCCCTACTGTGACCAGTTATTACGAGAGTAGGCAGTCGATTCTGGCGTTTGATACTCAAGTTGCTTTGTAAGGGTTAGTACCCACTCTATTAGTTAATTGAAGAGGTGACCAGTATTTTAGCGACTGCAGAGAATGGGAGAAAGATGAATTAATCATGGTGAATGAATTTTACAGATCAAAGGGACTGTACATAGGTAGACAAAAGCGACCTTTTCTACTCTGCCATTGCCATGAGTTCGCTGAAGGAGACAGGGTGCCAACCGGAATCATATGAGTTGAAGCAGAAAGCAACATTGCGGTCAAAAAAGACCTGCTGTGCCTCTAGGCGGTACACTTGTTTGCCCTCATGGAAGCGATTTGCAATGGGAAGGAAGAGGAGTCCTCTCTGAGCTGCTGTCTGCTCCACCTGCTCCCTCAAATTTGATGGTGGGAGTTGTGCCATAGGCACAAAAGGTGGTCGACGCGCAACGTTGCTGGCGGGAAGACCTGAAGCCATATGAGAATTCGGTGCTCTCCCATACGACAAAGCATCCTAAAGTGGGAAGGCAATGTGTTCAAAGGAACCACAAGAACGTTTGGTGTAAAAACAATGGACGACACGAACCGGAGCTATTCCGCGCATTGCACATTCCATGAAATTGAGAGCCTTCGTAAGGGCATCCTTGACACTTGGATAGTCCGTTAACTCAGATGGGATTTGACTCTTCCAGCCTGAGTACCAGGCGCCGATTTCGCTGAAAATCTGCCCGGTGGAGGGGGCGTGACGGTTCCGCGAATCCACGGCCTGAGTAAGCCACTCGGAGAGACAGTGAAGCCAGCGAGGTAGGAAGAAGCGCTCAAGAAGGTCAGCTATTATCGCGGGGTCGATAATCTCTAGCCACCGCATCACCCAATTCCAGGGTTCCATGTTCTGATCAGCGGGATTTATCTGTAGGGAAAGGCAACAAATAAAGGTCCCCCATAGGCTTCAACAATTGACGCCTCCGCATCAGTTGGGTTGGTGAGTGCTTATACAGCTGCATTAAAATGGGAACCATTTTTGCATACTTGTCGTAAAGGCCAGATTCTGTCGAGCCCCAAATTTTCGTTAAGGCATCTGGTCTTTTATTGGTTCCACATGAATGCAGGTTTATTGCAGCACGCGGTCACAAAGCGTCCTTCCGCACCTTCAGATGCAAGCCACTTCTTTTTCTCCAACCAGATAACCATTAGTTACTACTTTGGACAAGTATTAACAGGCCACACTCACTCTTCAACAAGATAATGCAGTAAGTAGCACGAACAGAGGATTAAAAATGCAAGTCTTTCAACGATAAAGACAGGTTCTTGATCCTTAGCACAATGGCAACTCAAAAGGTTCTAGATCGCAATTCATCCAATACTTGCGAGTCGAATCGTTCTCACGTCTCTTGAATTGCGTTGACGCTATTTTTGACAGCTACTATGACTAGCTTTTATTGGATGAAGCGAACACTGTTGTATAAATCCAGCAAACTAACCAAGAAGCTTGCAAACAACCTTTCACAGCGTTCACCAAGGGAGGTGAGTTGAAGAACCCCGATGTAGGATAGAAGAGGAGGAAAGACACATTCATTAATCCTTGTACCACTTATGCAAATGGCCTTGGCCGACCAATGTTTGTAAAAGTGAAACTGTTGCTATGACCATGGCACAGAACACCCAACAAACCTAAAAATACCGATTTAGCACACAAGAAGCAGTATCAGCAAGGGGAATGGAGTATTATGAACCTAGGGAGCTATAAAAATTTTGTCCCAATGCAGGCAAGTCGATGTTTCCACTTATTCATTGAACACGTGTGAATTACTACCAGTAATTAGCACCTCCATCCATAAATTTGCACCGGCATCAATGCATCCGATGAGGAGGCTGAGATAAGAGAATTTTCCTGGAAAATGGACATGAAAGTGCCAAGTGAACAAAGGCCATTTGCACAGATTGAGCAACCAAGCAAATGCAATAATGAGTTCTGGAAAGTAACGCTGATGTAAATAAGCCACAGACACAGTTAGTGAGTGGGATCTCATTAATAAGGGAGACAGAGGTAATAAAAAAAAACTCACCTGGAAAGTTTGCATGACCAGAGCCAACTTGGGCACAACATTTCGACTTAGGAAGACAGTCATCTGGGTCATGGGGATAACATTACGCCAAGGCAAAAGGACTGAGCTGGCGGATGCGTCGGAGGGATGCCAGTTAGTGAGGCAAAGGGCTAGTTTGTGCAACACCACCTCGTGCACAGTGGCAAGTCGAGAGGCCCCACCGAACCACGGCAGCCAAGGGTGCAGCCACGTGTGGATGGGCACTGTGTCTGTGAGGGGGTTCCACGCTTCTACTGCGGTCTAGATTTCATGGAAGGGCAGTTCAAGTTTGATACCGATATTGATCGGTTAAAACTCATATCCCAAAGCATTGGTACGTGCTTGACGTACTCGAAGACGAGGCAGCACAAGTCCATCGAGGAGGTCATGTTGAAGAAGATCCTCGGGCAGTATGGATTGCCAGGCCTCAAATACGGCGAGTAGACATTCACAGTCATGCGGATCCCACTCCGTGGTGACGCAGCGTCGTGTTGGCGGTAGCCAACTCGTTCGCAAGAGAATCTCAAAAGCACTTGCATCGTCCAGGGCGCTGCGCCACTCCATCAACACAGCTACGCCATAACTTGGATTCTTGTGGACAGAAAGAAGAGGCAGAGATAATAAATATCTAGACACCAATTCCATATGAATGCCCGCACCATG
The DNA here is from genome assembly GCA_900622495.1 of Hydatigera taeniaeformis. Lineage (NCBI taxonomy): Eukaryota > Metazoa > Platyhelminthes > Cestoda > Cyclophyllidea > Taeniidae > Hydatigera > Hydatigera taeniaeformis. Next base: position 9,991 of record UYWX01020493.1, on the reverse strand, counting down.
AAGAAGTGCCAATATGTTTGGAATGCGAAAGGAGAGAGAACAAGATTCAAGATAGCTGATTCGAGTCCAAATAGTTCATTTGCAATTTACTGTCACACATGAACATCTACACAAGAAAAGTGAAGTCGTGTGATCAATGAGATCTCAGATCTAGTCCAATGGTCGCTCAATAAACTTCCAACTACTTTAATTAAACGAATCTTGATTTATTATAAGTAGTTTACTAGAGTCCAAAGAAAAAACGCCTTCTTGCTGAAGTTTCATAAATTTTGCGGTAGAGAAAACAGCGCTATGTTATGGTAATCTATCAACACACATCTACTAGCAGCAATGTTAGAGGCACAAATCGCTTCGACAGTGTGCTTAAGATCGGAACCAAAGACCTTGTGAAAATGGTTGAATTGTGGGCAATGGCTAGAAAAATGGATCTAAACACAACTGAAGACCACGTGTCCCACCACAACGCGGTTTAAATGAACTCAACTAATAATAATGGTAGTGGGATCCCTTCTAGTAAAGTTTATTTAAAGGACTGGAAGCTAATCACATTAAATAGACTTGTAGACATTCCCACCGTTGGAAGAGACAAGCACATCAAAGACTCACAACGAGAGGTTTCCAATTGATCAGCATGCTATCTAGTAGAGGCCGGGCCACAGCAGCCAGGAGGGCAGGGAGTTCGAAGAGATCAGCACACTCTCGTCGAATCCGTGTGAGCCACGAAGAACAAGCCTCGGGACTCGAACCGCATTCGCCTCTTTTCAGGGCGCACTCGAACTGACCAATAAGATCGAGGGCTGACGTCAACTCGTCTACATCGAACGCTGCCTTTTCCACTACCTTTTGAAGCAAGTAAAATTGAAGGTAATTAAACAATAAATGCACTCAATTGTTAAATTGAAAGCTGTTGATTCATTTACAATCGACAGATCCTGGTCCGAAAGTAATAGTATAGGAGCAATGCCATGACAAACAACCCTAATTCCGCCACTAATTGTAGGTTTTAAAGCATCAAACTACTTTAGGTTGTGAAGCAAACGCCGAGCATGAGTAAATAAGGAGGTGCTAAAGAATAGCTTAAGGTATGTTATGCGCGACTGGATCTGTTCAGGATCCAAAAAGGGTCATCTCAAAACTGTATGGGTGAACACCCTGTCCAACCTTCGTACGAACAGTGGTGATCTCTGTCCGTATCATCTATACAATCACGCTGTCTTGATTTAGATACCCGAATAAAAGCTACCTCCAGGCCTTATATAACGCAATATCTGAGGTAAAATTATTCTGAAACGTAAGCGACCATGTAGACCAATGAGTACGTAATGCTTCACAAGGCGATCAACAAAGAATGATCTAAAATCCACGGACGTTAAGAATTAATGCCAATATTTGCGAAGACAGACCCGACTGAGACGATCGATTTCATGTTGAAGCCCAACAGTCCTGTCCTCCTCATAACGCGCACCACGGTCCAGACGCCTGATCTCATCCTCAGTTGTCTTGATAACAAGATCAATATTGTGGCAGAGCACAGGCACCTCGAAGAAGCGGCCCTCAATACGTTGCTCGCGCTTACGCGATTCTGCGTCCACACCATCATCGTCTTCATCAACACGTCGACCAAGCCGCGAGGAACTGGACAAAGCAGCTTCATAACCCTCATAAACACGCTGCTCCCTCTGGGTCATATCAATCACCTTCACCTTACTCAACTCGCTAAAAAAATTAATGAGAGAGAAAAGACGAAAAGACAATGTTACACAAAAAGTACCTGTTTTGAATAAAAGGACCGTGTAGTTTGATCGCCGCAGCAGGTGTGGCCGGACTAACACTAGCAATAAGCTCGTCGGCAGACATATAAATCGCTTTGTGGGAAGTCTTTCCTGATCCAGAGTCACCGTTTACACTCGATTTCTTCTTATACCTGGGGAGATCAGCTAGAAAAATCATTGCAAACAAGTCAACCCATGTATGTGGAAAGAAGTGGAAAACTTAATGCTGCTTACTATTATCACCCTGGCGCCCTTCAGGTAACGGAGCTGGTTCGTTTCCTCTACGGGGAGCGGGAGCGACCTCGGGACCCATCGAACCGACCGCACCTTTCCCAACGCGCTTAACTGCTTCCACCGGAGTGGCGATACCCTGTCCAGCTTTTCCAAGTCCCTCACCAGCCTTGAAGCCCATTTTCTGCAACAATTTCATTCCAATGCCTTTGGTATGCCGTTCCCATGACCCAAAACCCTGGTTAGTAGACGAAGGCATGGGTTTACGAGGTCGAGATGGAGCATGCCTAACAAAAGCACTCTGCTTTGGTGGATGTTCCTTCACTTGAGTGTCTACAGAAAATAACCGCTTGTCCTCTTCCTCATCTGAGATTCCGACATCAAGATCCTCTTCGTTCACCACTGATTCCGCAGATTTTGAGCCCTCCTAAGGTAAAAAAGCAGGCATAGACTACAATTCACACATGATTCTACTTATCTAACTAAACGAAAGGCTGCAGCAACACGAAATTCTTAGCGGTATGGAATGGATAATGAGACAGCTTTGATGAATAGGTATGTCCCATTTGGGACTTTCGCCTGAGCCAAATGCCCCAAAGGAATACATTAATGATAAGATACCTTAATTCCACCACTGACAAAAGTGATGGGTCCAGAATAGTTTGAACCCTTACGCTTGCGTATAGAGGCCATGGAACTCATGCCACTTTCTTCAGTTTCAGAGTCAGAATCCGAGGCGAAGACACCATATATCTGCTGCTTTTTGGAGGTGAAGCCTCGACGCTTGAGAGGATCAAACATATACTCATAGTCCTGGTCTGAAATGCCAAATCTATCCATCTCTGGAGACGAATCCATCTCGGACGCAAATGGAATCAGGCACCCGCGAAGGAGTGGATTAAAACGAGAAACTCTCTAAAATGAATATCTTGTGAGGTAGTTTACAAGGTATGGCATGAGTTAAAACAAATTGCGTAAGAGCATGATTTCACCAAAAGTGTAAATATAGTGGGTGCAAAACACCCTGGATTGCGAAAATAACGCTATGTATAATTTTCCTTATTTGGGCCATCATGGACTTAGTGAAAGATCTTCTTAAACTGATAAAGTAAGCTTTTAAACGATATTTAAAATTTGTAAATTTTAAAAATCTGTGACTATAAAATATCATGGATTATGTGTGCCTATCGGTCGGGATGTGTGGTGCTCACTATCGTAGGGCTTCAATCGCACGTAGATCGGGTATCAGTTAATGAGCGCTAATCCATCTAAAGGCTCTTTGGTTTCGGGGGCTAATTATTTAAGTTTCTCCGCATTGCCATTTTAGTCCCCTCCTCTCTAGGTCTTCTAGAAGAGGCTCGTCCTGATATATGTTGAGTTGACATTCCCGGGGGTTTGCACTGACATAGAAATCGTATGAAAGTCCAGTGCCAGCTATTGGGAGTACGCGTCTTCTCAGCAGACTTCTTGAATACAGCATTCAAATTAAGTTTCCTGTCCCTTACCTATAAGAGTCATTTGAACACAGAACATATATTGAGAACCTTTTCCACAATATTTCCCTCAACTTTGTCTCATTTGCCAAGAGGAACAAATTATGAATTATACCTAAATGGTTATTAAGCCTTTTTTGTCGTGAATTGGCCTTTGCAACAATACCTGCCCTAGCACAATTTTAAAAGGGTGCATTAACCCATACGGCCTGGACCTATACTGATAAATCAATTATATCCATTGACGGCGATAAAAATAATTAAAATAATAGTCCGTAGTATAACTCCGATTACTCCAGTAAGCATGCCCATGTATTGAATGTACTCAACCCAATCGTTTTTGATTATGCATATGTAGAATTACTTATTTGAGCAGTCGCATAAACAGGGAATGCATAAACTCTTTCAACTTCATAAATATAGTTCATCATAGAAATGGAGAAATCAGAACCTGTAGATAATTAGGTGTTGATATTTGACAAGAATTTAGCGCACGAATGAATAAAATATCACTTGAGTTGGCATTTAGATGAGGTTCTGCGAAACGCTCTCCTTCACTTAGACAATAATGGTTTTCATTTGGATTGGCAAAATAACATATTTTCTGGCATTCCCTTTTTTTCTGGAGAAGGTAAATGCATTGTGTCTGTAGGTGCAGTGGACGGCAAATCCCTCAAGTCTGCAAGGTAATTCAGTCCTACCATAGCTTTGGTAACTTTGATTACTGTTCCATCCCCTTAATGGAATTTAAGGCGCTCCGGACTCCTCTGTGGCACCTCCACGAGGCTGCATGACCTTCTGCCTCCTCACGCTCTTTCGCACCTCAGCAGTACACTTTCTGTCCTGTATTCCATCCATTTTCATCCACAGGAAAGTTTACACATTTGTCGCTCCTACACAGCAGTTTGATTCAAGAAAGGAAAGTTGGAAGAAGCTGGCGCAAGGTAAATACTGCAGTCGTACAGGTTAACTTACTAAACAAGTGGCAAACTGCTTGGAAAAATCCGCAAACTCTTTTCTGTTGCCATAAATTTGCCGGTTTATGGCAGAAGTGGGTCATATATTGCCTACAATGCCCGGTGAAAGAGACAGGCGAGAGACTAAGACGTTTCGTGATGTAATGAATGGACTTTTAGAACAGCAATCTCCCACATTCTGTCTTAACTTTTCCATTCTTTTTGAAAATAACCGAGAATGTATTGGCGATAAGATATCAAGCCCCTGAGAGCATAAGAAAATATGTGCGGTGGAAGTAATTTCTTTTAAACTGGATTCAATTTTATCCTTTATTTACTCCCTATGTTGGGCTTAAAATAGATTCTCTTTCGTCGCCACGATGCTCCATCTTCGGCGCTGTCCGGCCACATCCATATTGGGCTCTAGCAAGCCACTGGGGAGATGGAGTAGGGGAGGGCGGAGGCGACACATGCCCATGCCATTGGCACCTTCATGGAAGCATCGTAGATATCTTGTAATTATCTCTGCTAGAGAAGGTCAGGCGCAATAGAGCTTTTTGCAGCAGCAGACGGTTTTACCATGAATCACGGAGCTGAGCAACTGTCTAAGGTGGATGTAATTTGCAGCCTTTCTGTGAGGGACCGGCACTAATCCTCCCTCACCCTTCCTTTCATCATCTCTCACCGGAAGCACTTCTCTTACCCTCCAAAGTTTAAATTTAAGTAACAGAAATGAAAGTGTTTGCCCTCTGAGGTCTTTTGGAAACCAATGGAAGACACATAACAACTTTAGCTTTATTTGAAAGAAGAAACTTTTTGGTCTTTGCCTTTTGACTATGATACGCTAGCCTTTTTCCTTGCCATTTTTTCCCCTTTTTTTGATTTCTAGTCAGGGCGGCACGAACTGTCAGTACAGACTATTTTCATCAAAGATGTGAACTGTGTCAGTTTATAAAAATCGCCGATCAACTTCAGTCCCAATAATTCGCAATATAGACAAGCTTTCCCCGGTATGATTCCGCAGAGGATCGGAAAATCGCGCGCTTCATCACTGTAAAATGCAGAACAGAATCTTTTTTTTACTTTGGTTGCACAACTCCTCAGTAATGAGAATGATGTGACTGACTTCAGCACCAGCAATTCTGTTGATGTGCCAAGAATCGTTCTCCCACGAATGGCTCAACTACTCTCATGCGCTCAAAAGACATTCAACTCACATTGGCTGTTTGGCTTCCAAACAGGGGCACGCTACAGCACTGCATACTGTAGTGAGGGGTAGCCAGTAGTCTAGGTCACCTCGAGTCCCCCTATTCACGGCAGCCTAGCAGACATTTGAACCGTTGGAAACCTCCATGCACGGCAGAAGGGTGAAAAACAGTGGCCAATTAGCTTCTGCAAAGTCCATCAGACCTGGTGCCTACCACGTAAGGATGTGCGAAGTGAGTGTTGTTGGGGAAGTTGCAAATACAAACAATCACAAAGGTCTTCACCTTTGGTCATTTGATGCATTCTATTCCACAAAAAGTTCACTTTAGCACTATCTCAGGGTCAGAAGTTTGAGTGCCTTGGGAAATGCTACTGACATTCATGAGTTTCGTAGTCCTGAGAATGGCTTTGGGTCCTGCTTGAAAACCGGTAAATCGACATTGCAAAGACATGAATGAAGTCGATGTCTACCAAGTAGCAATCTTAAGCCTTTGGCATTGGCTTAACAAAACTTTGCCCTTCTGCGCAGATACGGCGCAAAACGCATGAAAAGTGGTCCTGTTGCCACCTATGGCTGTTATCCGTTGGTCTGGACAAACCACTTTTACGCTCACCACATTTACTGTAAATTTTATGGCGAAAAATCCTCCAAGGAAGGGCAGTTATTACTGCAAAGAAGGCGATTAGTTAAAAGTACCTCTCGTTCAATTGAGGTGGAGCAACATTCAAGTAAAAATATATTTCTTGATCAGAATCTACGTTAAGTCAGAAAGATGAAACGGACTTTGTACTTGCAGTGTTTCGAGACTTCTCAGTGAGTGTGGATTGAGGGCTTAAAGTAAGGCTGAAGGTTCGCCGCCAATCCGGCAAAGGTAAAACAATGAAACAAAGGGATAAACTAATGTACCGAACAGTCCCTCTCCTCTTGGAGAGTCATCCCAAAGCTCTCCTGGCCTAACATGCAACGGCAATTGAAACAATGCCGTTGGGGCTGTAGGGAGAAATACTTGGTGATGTGCAGTTAAGGAGATGTCGGGTCGAGATTTTATTGACACTGGAGACTCATTAACTTTGTAACCTGCATCAAAAAGGGAAAATTATGCTGTTCATCCCTTTTGTTCATTGTCAGTCATAGGACTACTGCATGCAACACGAGATGCCGTTTTGAATAGTCCGACTTTTGATTCTCGTAACCACCTTATCCAGTTTGGCCCCACGTGTCCATACCGCCGACATTTTGCAACATATCTTTCTTGGATGTTTTATGCGTCTGATGTCACTTTTGCCGTTAATAGAATTGCCGTAGCGGTCACAGTAGACGTCAAAGTCAGCTGAGGCGGGGAGCCTCGTTACTGATCCTCGCACGATCGTGAAATTCCGCATTCACATCCAAAATCTCGTGCTTAACAACCAACCGACTTAAAATGTTTGAATTAGCTTTCACTTAATGCGAAGACCTTTGCTGTACCGTAGAAGTTTATAAATAACCCCAAGAGGACGGAGTTAAGGGTTAAAAGAAGAGGGACACGACTCGTCTCTCTAGGAAGCAGCAATGAGGTAAAGTAAGCAAAGCGGATTTTAAAAAAGGGTTTAAAAAAATGGAAGGCGTAGTGGCATTGGGCATCGCTCTACGCGCTTCCGGTACACCGAAAGACTTCTTCAAAGCGCTGCCCATTAAAGTTACTCCAGAGGTGACCCTTCCCAAATGTCAGCTTTTGTACCTCCAGTCCCCTCGAACTCGGTTAACGGCGCCATAAGCCTTTTTCAATCACCGAATAGGTTTTTTTTAGTGCTTCCTTCTTGCTAGGGAATATGTGGATGACCTCAGTGAAGAGCCCATTCAACTGCTTGGGCTCTGAAAGTTGCATTGCTACGCGAAGCAAGTGGAACGGAACTGCAAATCATAGGCGAGCCACAACGTGGTGATGTCCACTTCCTTTATTAAGCAAGCGAACTGTCGTATGGGCATAATTTCAACGACTATTTGAAGTAGTCCCTCATGTGGCTCTGTACGTGGCTCCATCCTTGAATCCATGCTTTTGACTTGCACATCGATGACAAAATTGACTCGTTTCACCTCTTCATCCGGTCATGTGGTACTTTGCCTTCGGTTCCTTCAACAAGCAGCTTTCTTTTACCGATCTCCACACCACCGGCTACAATCATTTCTACTCGCAAAGCATGAAAACGAAAAGTGTTGAAAGAAGGACACGTGCAGGAAGGAAGGAAGAATTTATGACGATTCTCCACTCTACTCTCGTTTTCTCGGGAATGCATTTGTCAGTCAAGGCGACAGCTCCTCTGGAGTCCGTAGTAAACGTTCACTTTGCAACTTGCAGCGCCCTCTCCCTCAAAGTGGAAGCAAAGTGGCAGACAGAATCAGCTGCCAAGCCTTAGCCCTACAATATCATTTAAAGCATATGACTTCATTGAGAGACTCCTTATTGACTTCCTTGAGATGGTGAGCCCATTTTTAAACAAATAAAACTTACAAATTCATCAGATTCGACAGTTGACATTGCATGCAATCATTATGTGGATGCATTTCCCACACCGTCGACTATGTTGCAAGAACCGAAAAGTGCGTCACACCGAGGAGACTGTTGGTGACAACCTTCATGGCCTTCCTCGTGCTGTTCCCTTTGGCACTCCGAGCTTGCTGATGCCTCTTTGTCGGACAGTGTGGCCTTAGGGTCCGCCTCCGTTTGTCCCCAGAGGGATCCAGAACAAGTGATAGACGTGTCTGAATGAAAAAGGCATGTTCAAGGCCATCAAGACTGCTAAACAAGTTGGCTATACACATTGATTTAGAGTTTTAAATCCATTTTATGTGTGAAATCCTGTTACCAGTGTCTCTTCTTACGTTACTACTTTCTCTTATCTTGATTTCCACCTCTTCGACTAACGTAAACCTCTCACAGTTGTCTGAAGGAAATGGAAGATGACAGAAAGCTTCCATCCACTTGCATCAAGCCAAGCCAAGCAAGCAAATTCACCACTGGCGACAGGAGAACAACATACTTCAACTTTTAACATCACATACAATTGTCAGTTGAAAGCAAAATGTGTCATAAGTAGAAGTTGAGTCAGAGACTTTGGCAATAATAAAAGTGCGCGAGAATTCTACAAGAGTGCTTCATTCATTTAAAGTCATTTAAAAATTAGATTTCATTTAGAGTCCATTTTACATTCATGGAAAGGCAAAAGTCTGTAAAAGGAGACGGAGAAGAAGAAGAAGAGGAAGGAGAAGGAGGAGGGTAGGAATGCAAGGACAAACAAAATGGAAACATAAATTATGCATCGGTTTGCCGAAATTCGTTGAAAAAACTTGCACACGGCTTAATCACAACCATGAACTTTGCCATGCAGGTGCGGCCAGGTGCAGTTCGCCTCCACCTTGGCTGTCCGTGGCCTTGGAAGGCAAAGACGAACGCGTCTAGGAATTCCGTCATTTGGAAAATTGGCAGATGTGTGACTAGCAGGCGGTGCAGGTTATGGGGTAGGTGGCAGCGGCAGATTAGTTGGCTAAGCATGTCAATTTGCAAGTGTTCTTGTTTCGTTTGAAAGGTCAGCAACTTCAAATACATTGGGAGAAGGATCCTCGATTTTGGTCTCCGAGGTTGAAAAAACAAAGTGACAAAGAAAAAAGACTGATGAGACCAAGTCGTGGCACCAAGAATTAAAAGTTGAACTACAGTGGGATAAGTGTAAGTGCTCCCTAATATCAAGGACAGTAGCAATGAGTCGGAAATAAATGATGTCATTTAATTTGGCGAAGAGAACAGTCGGGCGAGGTCTTGACTTAAACATCGTCAACCAACTCACATCTGTGACAAGCCATCGGCTAAGGACGTTCCACTGATCCTGACAGATCATCGCAGACGTGACCATCTCTCTCCAT